>OZ038386.1:31944696-32117173 GCA_964036045.1 Eutreptiella sp. 'Long Island Sound 2002'
GTCTCCTAGGGATTGGTACACAACCTGCTTGTGCAGTTTTTTCACCGTGGAGAGCTCAAAAATCGAAGTTTTGGAAACTTGTTTTTTTGATATTGTGATCACCTAAAATGACCATCCAAGGTATGTAAAGCATGTTTTAGGCCGTATTTATGTAGTTTATACCCTATTTTGGGTGTGTGTTGCTTGGGATAGATTCTCTGCGAGGTGGACTTGCCGAAGGCAATATAATTTTTTTGCAATTCGATTTTTCATGAAACCCTTCCGTTCCCCCTAGGATGGGTTTGGGTGATCATTTGGTGACAATGCGGGTACTTGAGCACCCATGGGGACCCACGTAGTGGCCGCTAGGCCTATGTAGCCCGTGCCATGGGCCCTCCGAAAGCCCCAAAATTGCTGCTGCGTAGGCTGTTTAGTGACGCTTGAAAGTTTTGCACATTTCCAATTTTTCCAAAACCCTTCTGTTGCCCCTAGGATGGGTTTGGGTGATCATTTGGTGACAATACGGGTACTTGAGCACCCATGGGAACCCATATAGTGGCCACTGGGCCCATCTAGTCCGAGCCATGGCCCCCCAAAAGCTTCAAAAATTTTGCTGTTTGTAGGTGGTTCAATGGCCTTTGGTGTGTGCACAAACTGCTTAAGCAGTTTTCGACCCTCTACAGGTCAAAAATGGAAAATCACCTCGCAGAGGTTGTTAGATCAAAGCCAGGCAGGCGTATATATGGGGAAAACGCCACATACCCCCCCATTTTGGCCTTTTTGGGCCTATTCGCGTACCCTACCCCAAGAGGTTGAATTGTTAGTTTAACCCCTTGTAAAATCATTATTTTGTCCAATAAACGCATCCCCCAATGAGTTTTTGGTCCGGACCCCCCCAGACCCCCCCACTTGAAACCCACTTTTTTCAGGTTTTGAGGGAGGGGGGGGGTGGGGGGATGGGGGGGGGGTCAAAAAATGACCCCCCTTTGTTTGGGTCGAAAATCATGAATCTTTTGGTTTTTTTCGATTTTGAGCCGAAAAAGTGTTTCTGGGTCCCGACTCCATAGGGTTTGTATGGGGCGGAGTGGGACGAGCGCTTGTGCAGTTTATGCACTTTTCAGCCATTTTTGGTATGTTGGCGGTTTTGGCGACCTCGGTGACCCCGTGGTATCCACTTTGAGGGGTGCGAGTGGGATGTTGTGACAGTATATGCATGCTAGGATACGGAAGGACGTTTTTTGCAGTCTCTAGCCTTGCTTAGGGCCGTTCACAACCCGTGCCAAAGACGCGAAATGGCTGTTTCCACCAATAATGGCCTAGTGAATGGGCCGGTACACAACCTGCTTATGCAGTTTTTCACCCCGGACAGCTCAAAAATGGAAGTTTTCGAAGCTTCGTTTTTTGATATTGTGACCACCTAAAATGACCATCCAAGGTATGTAAAGCCTGTCCTAGGCCGTATTTACGTGTTTTTCACCCCATTTGGGTATTATGTCCGGGGGGGGGGGGGGGGGGGGTCCTCCCAAGGGATTGGTACACAACCTGCTTATGCAGTTTTTCACCCCGGACAGCTCAAAAATCGAAGTCTTCGAAACTTGTTTTTTTGATATTGTGACCACCCAAAATGACCATCCAAGGTATGTAAAGCATGTTTTAGGCCGTATTTACGTGTTTTTCACCCGATTTGGGAATCAGGTCCGGGGGGGGGGGGGGGGGTCTCCCAAGGGACGGGTGCACAACCTGCTTATGCAGTTTTTCAACCCGGGCAGCTCAAAAATCGAAGTTTTCGAAACTTGTTTGTTTGATATTGTGACCACCTAAAATGACCATCCAAGGTATGTAAAGCCTGTCCTAGGCCGTATTTACGTGTTTTTCACCCCATTTGGGTATTATGTCCGGGGGGGGGGGGGGGGGGGGGGGATTGGTACACAACCTGCTTATGCAGTTTTTCACCCCGGACAGCTCAAAAATCGAAGTCTTCGAAACTTGTTTTTTTGATATTGTGACCACCCAAAATGACCATCCAAGGTATGTAAAGCATGTTTTAGGCCGTATTTACGTGTTTTTCACCCTATTTGGGTATCAGGTCGGGGGGGGGGGGGGCTCCCAAGGGACTGGTGCACAACCTGCTTATGCAGTTTTTCAACCCGGACAGCTCAAAAATCGAAGTTTTCGAAACTTGTTTTTTTGATATTGTGACCACCCAAAATGACCACCCAAGGTACGTAAAGCATGTTTTAGGCCGCATTTACGTGTTTTTCACCCTATTTGGGAATCAGGTCGGGGGGGGGGGGGGGGGGGGGGCTCCTAGGGGATTGGTACACAACCTGCTGATGCAGTTTTTCACCCCGGACAGCTCAAAAATGGAAGTCACCTCGCAGAGGTTGTTAGATCAAAGCCAGGCAGGCGTATATATGGAGAAAACGCCACATACCCCCCCATTTGGGCCTATTCGCGTACCTACCCCAAGGGGTTGAATTGTTAGTTCAACCCCTTGTAAAATCATTATTTTGTCCAATAAACGCATCCCCCAATGAGTTTTTGGTCCGGACCCCCCCAGACCCCCCCCACTTGAAACCCACTTTTTAGGGGGGGGGGTGGGGGTGGGGGTGGGGGGGTGGGGGGTGGGGGGTGGGGGGGGGGGGGGTCAAAAATGTCGAAAAAATGACCCCCCCTTTTTTTGGTTCGAAAATCATGAATCTTTTGGTTTTTTTCGATTTTGAGCCGAAAAAATGTTTCCGGGTCCCGACTCCATAGGGTTTGTATGGGGCGGAGTGGGACGAGCGCTTATGCAGTTTATGCACTTTTCAGCCATTTTTGCTATGTTGGGGGTTTTGGCGACCTCGGTGACCCCGTGGTATCCACTTTGAGGGGTGCGAGTGGGGATGTTGTGACAGTATATGCCTACTAGGATACGAAAGGACGTTTTTTGCAGTCTATAGCCTTGCTTATGGCCGTTCACAACCCGTGCCAAAGACGCGAAATGACTGTTTCCACCAATAATGGCTTAGTGAATGGGGAGGTACACAACCTGCTTATGCAATTTTTCCCCCCCCCCCCAGGCAGCTCAAAAATCGAAGTTTTCGAAACTTGTTTTTTTGATATTGTGACCACCTAAAATGACCATCCAAGGTATGTAAAGCATGTTTTAGGCCGTATTTACGTGTTTCTCACCCTATTTGGGTGTTAGGTCCGGGGGGGGGGGGGGGTCTCCCAAGGGACGGGTGCACAACCTGCTTATGCAGCTTTTCACCCCGGACAGCTCAAAAATCGAAGTTTTTGAAACTTGTTTTTGTGATATTGTGATCACCTAAAATGACCATCCAAGCTATGTAAAGCATGTTTTAGGCCGTATTTACGTGTTTTTCACCCTATTTGGGTATCAGGTCGGGGGGGGGGGGTCTCCCAAGGGACGGGTGCACAACCTGCTTATGCAGTTTTTCACCCAGGGCAGCTCAAAAATGGAAGTTTTTGAAACTTGTTTTTGTGATATTGTGATCACCTAAAATGACCATCCAAGGTATGTAAAGCATGTTTTAGGCCGTATTTACATGTTTTTCACCCGATTTGGGTATTAGGTCCAGGGGGGGGGGGGTCTCCCAAGGGATGGGTACACAACTTGCTTATGCAGTTTGTCACCCTGGGCAGCTCAAAAATCGAAGTTTTCGAAACTTGTTTTTTGATACCATGATCACCTAAAATGATCATCCAAGGTATGTAAAGCATGTTTTACCCGGTATTTATGTAGTTTCCACCCTATTTTGGGTGTGTGTTGCTCGCGGTAGATTCTCTGCGAGGTGGACTTGCCGAAGGCAATAGAATTTTTGAAACTTGTTTTTGTGATATTGTGATCACCTAAAATGACCATCCAAGGTATGTAAAGCATGTTTTAGGCCGTATTTACGTGTTTTTCACCCCATTTGGGTATTAGGTCCAGGGGGGGGGGGGGGGGGCTCCCAAGGGATTGGTACACAACCTGCTTATGCAGTTTTTCACCCCGGACAGCTCAAAAATGGAAGTTTTTGAAACTTGTTTTTGTGATATTGTGATCACCTAAAATGACCATCCAAGGTATGTAAAGCATGTTTTAGGCCGTATTTACGTGTTTTTCACCCCATTTGGGTATTAGGTCCCGGGGGTGGGGGGGGGGGGGTCTCCCAAGGGATTGGTGCACAACTTGCTAGTGCTGTTTTTCACCCTGGGCAGCTCAAAAATGGAAGTTTTTGAAAATCACCTCGCAGAGGTTGTTAGATCAAAGCCAGGCAGGCGTATATATGGGGAAAACGCCACATACCCCCCCATTTTGGCCTTTTTGGGCCTATTCGCGTACCCTACCCCAAGGGGTTGAATTGTTAGTTTAACCCCTTGTAAAATCATTATTTTGTCCAATAAACGCATCCCCCAATGAGTTTTTGGTCCGGACCCCCCCAGACCCCCCCCACTTGAAACCCACTTTTTTCAGGTTTTGAGGGAGGGGGGGGGGGGGTGGGGGGGGTGGGGGGGGGGTCAAAAAATGACCCCCCTTTTTTTGGGTCGAAAATCATGAATCTTTTGGTTTTTTTCGATTTTGAGCCGAAAAAGTGTTTCCGGGTCCCGACTCCATAGGGTTTGTATGGGGCGGAGTGGGACGAGCGCTCATGCAGTTTATGCACTTTTTCAGCCATTTTTGCTATGTTGGCGGTTTTGGCGACCTCGGTGACCCCGTGGTACCCACTTTGAGGGGTGCGAGTGGGGATGTTGTGACAGTATATGCATGCTAGGATACGGAAGGACGTTTTTTGCAGTCTCTAGCCTTGCTTAGGGCCGTTCACAACCCGTGCCAAAGACGCGAAATGGCTGTTTCCACCATTAATGGCCTAGTGAATGGGCCGGTACACAACCTGCTTATGCAGTTTTTCACCCCGGACAGCTCAAAAATGGAAGTCACCTCGCAGAGGTTGTTAGATCAAAGCCAGGCAGGCGTATATAGGGGAAAACGCCACATACCCCCCCATTTTGGCCATTTTGTGGCTATTCGCGTACCCTACCCCAAGGGGTTGAATTGTTAGTTTAACCCCTTGTAAAATCATTATTTTGTCCAATAAACGCATCCCCCAATGAGTTTTTGGTCCGGACCCCCCCAGACCCCCCCACTTGAAACCCACTTTTTTCAGGTTTTGAGGGAGGGGGGGGGTGGGGGGATGGGGGGGGGGTCAAAAAATGACCCCCCCTTTTTTTGGGTCGAAAATCATGAATCTTTTGGTTTTTTTCGATTTTGAGCCGAAAAGTTTTTCCGGGTCCCGACTCTATGGGGTTTGTATGGGGCGGAGTGGGACGAGCGCTTGTGCAGTTTATGCACTTTTCAGCCATTTTTGCTATGTTGGCGGTTTTGGCGACCTCAGTGACCCCGTGGTATCCACTTTGAGGGGTGTGAGTGGGGATGTTGTGACAGTATCTGCCTCCTAGTATACGGAAGGACGTTTTTTGCAGTCTCTAGCCTTGCTTAGGGCCGTTCACAACCCGTGCCAAAAACGCAAAATGGCTCTTTCCACCAATAATGGCTTAGTGAATGGGCCAGTACACAACCTGCTTATGCAGTTTTTTACCCTGGACAGCTCAAAAACCGAAGTTTCCGAAACTTACTTTTTTGACATCGTGATCACCTAAAATGACCATCCAAGCTATGTAAAGCATGTTTTAGGCCGTATTTACGTTTTTTCCCCCAATTTGGGTATTAGGGCCGGGGGGGGGGGGCTTCCAAGGGATTGGTACACAACCTGCTCATGCACTTTTTCACTATGGGCAGCTCAAAAATCGAAGTTTTCGAAACTTGTTTTTTTGATGTTGTGACCACTTAAAATGACATTTCAAACTATGCAAAGCATGTTTTAGGCCGTATTTGCGTGTTTTTCACCCTATTTGGGTGTTAGGTCCGGGGGGGGGGGGGGGGGTCTCCCAAGGGACGGGTGCACAACCTGCTTATGCAGTTTTTCAACCCGGACAGCTCAAAAATCGAAGTCACCTCGCAGAGGTTGTTAGATCAAATTTTTGAAACTTTTTTTTTGATATTGTGACCACCCAAAATGACACTTCAAGCTATGCAAAGCATATTTTAGGCCATATTTACGTGTTTTTCACCCTATTTGGGTGTTGGGTCCGGGGGGGGGGGGGTGTCTCCCAAGGGATGGGTGCACAACCTGCTTATGCAGTTTTTCAACTCGGACAGCTCAAAAATCGAAGTTTTCGAAACTTGTTTTTTTGATATTGTGACCACCTAAAATGACCATCCAAGCTATGGAAAGCATGTTTTAGGCCGTATTTACGTGTTTTTCACCCTTTTTGGGTGTTAGGTCGGGGGGGGGGGGGGGGGGGCTCCCAAGGGACGGGTGCACAACCTGCTTATGCAGTTTTTCACCCCGGACAGCTCAAAAATGGAAGTTTTCGAAACATATTTTTTTGATATTGTGACCACCCAAAATGACCATCCAAGCTATGGAAAGCATGTTTTAGGCCGTATTTACGTGTTTTTCACCCGATTTGGGTATCAGGTCGGGGGGGGGGGTCTCCCAAGGGACGGGTGCACAACCTGCTGATGCAGTTTGTCACCCTAGGCTGCTCAAAAATCGAAGTTTTCGAAACTTGTTTTTTTGATACCGTGATCACCTAAAATGATCATCCAAGGTATGTAAAGCATGTTTTAGCCGGTATTTATGTAGTTTCCACCCTATTTTGGGTGTGTGTTGCTCGCGGTAGATTCTCTGCGAGGTGGACTTGCCGAAGGCAATAGAATTTTCGAAACTTCTTTTTTTGATATTGTGACCACCTAAAATGACCATCCAAGGTATGTAAAGCATGTTTTAGGCCGTATTTACGTGTTTTTCACCCTATTTGGGTATCAGGTCGGGGGGGGGGGGGGGGGGGGGCTCCCAAGGGACGGGTGCACAACCTGCTTATGCAGTTTTTCAACCCGGACAGCTCAAAAATCGAAGTTTTCGAAACTTGTTTTTTTGATATTGTGACCACCCAAAATGACCACCCAAGGTATGTAAAGCATGTTTTAGGCCGCAGTTACGTGTTTTTCACCCTATTTGGGAATCAGGTCCGGGGGGGGGGGGGGGGGGCCTAGGGGATTGGTACACAACCTGCTTATGCAGTTTTTCACCCCGGACAGCTCAAAAATGGAAGTTTTTGAAACTTGTTTTTGTGATATTGTGATCACCTAAAATGACCATCCAAGGTATATAAAGCATGTTTTAGGCCGTATTTACGTGTTTTTCACCCCATTTGGTATTAGGTCCAGGGGGGGGGGGGGGGGCTCCAAGGGATTGGTACACAACCTGCTGATGCAGTTTTTCACCCCGGACAGCTCAAAAATGGAAGTTTTTGAAACTTGTTTTTCTGATATTGTGACCACCTAAAATGATCATCCAAGGTATGTAAAGCATGTTTTAGGCCGTATGTACATCTTTTTCACCCTATTTGGGTATTAGGTCCCGGGGGTGGGGGGGGGTGTCTCCCAAGGGATTGGTACACAACTTGCTAGTGCAGTTTTTCACCCTGGGCAGCTCAAAAATCGAAGTTTTTGAAACTTGTTTTTTTGATACCGTGATCACCTAAAATGATCATCCAAGGTATGTAAAGCATATTTTAGCCGGTATTTATGTAGTTTCCACCCTATTTGGGGTGTGTGTCGCTCGCGGTAGATTCTCTGCGAGGTGGACTTGCCGAAGGCAATAGAATCACCTCGCAGAGGTTGTTAGATCAAAGCCAGGCAGGCGTATATATGGGGAAAACGCCACATACCCCCCCATTTGGGCCTATTCGCGTACCCTACCCCAAGGGGTTGAATTGTTAGTTTAACCCCTTGTAAAATCATTATTTTGTCCAATAAACGCATCCCCCAATTAGTTTTTGGTCCGGACCCCCCCAGACCCCCCCCACTTGAAACCCACTTTTTAGGGGGGGGGGGGGTGGGGGGTGGGGGGGGGGGTCAAAAATGTCGAAAAAATGACCCCCCCTTTTTTTGGGTCGAAAATCACGAATCTTTTGGTTTTTTTCGATTTTGAGCCGAAAAAGTGTTTCCGGGTCCCGACTCCATAGGGTTTGTATGGGGCGGAGGGCGACGAGCGCTCATGCAGTTTATGCACTTTTCAGCCATTTTTGGTATGTTGGCGGTTTTGGCGACCTCGGTGACCCCGTGGTACCCACTCTGAGGGGTGTAAGTGGGGATGTTGTGACAATATATGCCTACTAGGATACGGAAGGACGTTTTTTGCAGTCTCTAGCCTTGCTTAGGACCGTTCACAACCCGTGCCAAAGACGCGAAATGACTGTTTCCACCATTAATGGCCTAGTGAATGGGCCGGTACACAACCTGCTAATGCAGTTTTTTACCGTGCGCAGCTCAAAAATCAAATTTTCGAAACTTATTTTTTTTGATGTTGTGACCACCTAAAATGACTATCCAAGGTATGTAAAGCATGTTTTAGGCCGTATTTACATGATTTTCACCCTATTTGGGTATTGGGTGTGGGGGGGGGGGGGGGTCCTCCCAAGGGATTGGTACACAACCTGCTTATGCAGTTTTTCACCCTGGACAGCTCGAAACTCGAAGTTTTTGAAACTTGTTTTTATGGTATTGTGATCATCTAAAATGACCATCCAATGTATGTAAAGCATGTTTTAGGCCGTATTTACGTGTTTCTCACCCTATTTGGGTATTATGTCCGGGGGGGGGGGGGGGGGGGGGGGGGGGGGGCTCCCAAGGGATTGGTACACAACCTGCTTATGCAGTTTTTCACCCTGGGCAGCCCAAAAATCGAAGTTTTCGAAACTTGTTTTTTTGATATTGTGACCACCCAAAATGACCATCCAAGGTATGTAAAGCATGTTTTAGGCCGTATTTACGTGTTTTTCACCCTATTTGGGTATCAGGTCAGGGGGGGGGGGGGCTCCCAAGGGACGGGTGCACAACCTGCTTATGCAGCTTTTCAACCCGGACAGCTCAAAAATCGAAGTTTTCGAAACTTGTTTTTTTGATATTGTGACCACCCAAAATGACCACCCAAGGTATGTAAAGCATGTTTTAGGCCGCATTTACGTGTTTTTCACCCTATTTGGGAATCAGGTCGGGGGGGGGGGGGGGGGGGGGGCTCCTAGGGGATTGGTACACAACCTGCTGATGCAGTTTTTCACCCCGGACAGCTCAAAAATGGAAGTTTTTGAAACTTGTTTTTGTGATATTGTGATCACCTAAAATGACCATCCAAGCTATGTAAAGCATGTTTTAGGCCGTATTTACGTGTTTTTCACCCCATTTGGGTATTAGGTCCAGGGGGGGGGGGGGGGGGGGCTCCCAAGGGATTGGTACACAACCTGCTTATGCAGTTTTTCACCCCGGACAGCTCAAAAATGGAAGTTTTTTGAAACTTGTTTTTGTGGATATTGTGATCACCTAAAATGACCATCCAAGGTATGTAAAGCATGTTTTAGGCCGTATTTACGTGTTTTTCACCCCATTTGGGTATTAGGTCCCGGGGGTGGGGGGGGGGGGTCTCCCAAGGGATTGGTGCACAATTTGCTAGTGCTGTTTTTCACCCTGGGCAGCTCAAAAATGGAAGTTTTTGAAAATTGTTTTTTTTGATACCGTGATCACCTAAAATGATCATCCAAGGTATGTACAGCATGTTTTAGCCGGTATTTATGTAGTTTCCACCCTATTTTGGGTGTGTGTTGCTCGCGGTAGATTCTCTGCGAGGTGGACTTGCCGAAGGCAATAGAATCACCTCGCAGAGGTTGTTAGATCAAAGCCAGGCAGGCGTATATATGGGGAAAACGCCACATACCCCCCCATTTGGGCCTATTCGCGTACCCTACCCCAAGGGGTTGAATTGTTAGTTTAACCCCTTGTAAAATCATTATTTTGTCCAATAAACGCATCCCCCAATGAGTTTTTGGTCCGGACCCCCCCAAACCCCCCCTACTTGAAACCCACTTTTTAGGGGGGGGTGGGGGGGGGGGTCAAAAATGTCGAAAAAATGACCCCCCCTTTTTTTGGGTCGAAAATCATGAATCTTTTGGTTTTTTTTGATTTCGAGCCGAAAAAGTGTTTCCGGGTCCCGTCTCCATAGGGTTTGTATGGGGCGGAGTGGGACGAGCGCTCATGCAGTTTATGCACTTTTCAGCCATTTTTGCTATGTTGGCGGTTTTGGCAACCACGGTGACCCTGTGGTACCTACTCTGAGGGGTGCTAGTGGGGATGTTGTGACAATATATGCCTACTAGGATACGAAAGGACGTTTTTTGCAGTCTCTAGCCTTGCTTAGGGCCATTCACAACCCGTGCCAAAGACGCGAAATGACTGTTTCCACCAATAATGGCCTAGTGAATGGGCCGGTACACAACCTGCTTATGCAGTTTTTCACCCCGGACAGCTCAAAAGTGGAAGTTTTTGAAACTTTCTTTTTTGATATTGTGATCACCTAAAATGACCATCCAAGCTATGTAAAGCATGTTTTAGGCCGTATTTACGTGTTTTTCACCCGATTTGGGTATTAGGTCCGGGGGGGGTGGGTCTCCCAAGGGATTGGTACACAACCTACTTATGCACTTTTTCACTATGGGCAGCTCAAAAATCGAAGTTTTCGAAACTTGTTTTTTTCTGTTGTGACCACTTAAAATGACCATCCAAGCTATGCAAAGCATGTTTTAGGCCGTATTTGCGTGTTTTTCACCCTATTTGGGTGTTAGGTCCGGGGGGGGGGGGGGGGGGGGTCTCCCAAGGGACGGGTGCACAACCTGCTCATGCGGTTTTTCAACCCGGACAGCTCAAAAATCGCAGTTTCTGAAACTTTTTTTTTTGATATTGTGACCACCCAAAATGACATTTCAAGCTATGCAAAGCATATTTTAGGCCGTATTTACGTGTTTTTCACCCTATTTGGGTGTTGGGTCCGCGGGGGGGGGTGTCTCCCAAGGGACGGGTGCACAACCTGCTTATGCAGTTTTTCACCCCGGACAGCTCAAAAATCGAAGTTTTCGAAACTTGTTTTTTTGATATTGTGACCACCTAAAATGACCATCCAAGCTATTGAAAGCATGTTTTAGGCTGTATTTACATGATTTTCACCCTATTTGGGTGTTAGGTCGGGGGGGGGGGGGGGGGGTCTCCCAAGGGATTGGTACACAACCTGCTGATGCAGTTTGTCACCCTGGGCAGCTCAAAAATCGAAGTTTTCAAAACTTGTTTTTTTGATATTGTGACCACCTAAAATGACCATCCAAGCTATGTAAAGCATGTTTTAGGCCGTATTTACGTGTTTTTCACCCTTTTTGGGTGTTAGGTCGGGGGGGGGGGGGGGGTCTCCCAAGGGACGGGTGCACAACCTGCTTATGCAGTTTTTCACCCGGGACTGCTCAAAAATGGAAGTTTTCGAAACTTGTTTTTTTGATATTGTGACCACCTAAAATGACCATCCAAGCTATGGAAAGCATGTTTTAGGCCGTATTTACGTGTTTTTCACCCTTTTTGGGTGTTAGGTCGGGGGGGGGGGGGGGTCTCCCAAGGGATTGGTACACAACCTGCTGATGCAGTTTGTCACCCTGGGCAGCTCAAAAATCGAAGTTTTCAAAACTTGTTTTTTTGATACCGTGATCACCTAAAATGATCATCCAAGGTATGTAAAGCATGTTTTAGCCGGTATTTATGTAGTTTCCACCCTATTTTGGGTGTGTGTTGCTCGCGGTAGATTCTCTGCGAGGTGGACTTGCCGAAGGCAATAGAATTTTTTGGAAAACTTTTTTTTCATGTTGTGACCACTAACAATGATGACATATGCTATGTAAAGCATGTTTTTTATCCCCCTTTTATGCGTTTTGCACCCTATTTGGGTGTTGGGGGGGGGGGGGGCTCCCAAGGGGTCTAGGACACAACTTGCTTATGCAATTTTCCACCCTCAGCAGCTAAAAATGGAAATTTCCGAAGCTGATTTTTTTGATACTTTGACCATCCAAAATGGTCAAATATCCTATGTAAAGCATTTTTTAGCCCCCCTTTATGTGTTTTTTAGGCCTCTTGTTGTGAACCTGCACGTGGTGAGGCTGCCTAGCTGAGCTACAACCTTCTTGTCTTTTACCCCTTCTTTCGCCCTCGCGCCCTGAGCACGAAGGGTGACCAAGAGGGGGTAGCCACCCAGCTAGCTGCCCTCCTACAACGCCCCGCGGTCCTTACGGCCATAGACGCGGCGTTGGCTCCCTTCCAAAAGCGCTGCGTGGGTGGGTGGGTGGGTTCGGTTGGTTGACAGTGACAGTGACAGTGATAGGCATGGGGGAGGCAACTTCGCGGGTCCTATGACGCCAACTACCCCCCCCCCCCCCTGCCCCAAGGGGGCCTCCAGCCAATAGTTAGCGGTCAAGAGTACTAGCCTAAGGAGTTGATGGGCGCCAAAGGTGCCCAACTGTCCACAAGCACAGGTGCCACTACTGAGTTGCGGTGACAGACTCCCATACTTCGGTGTGACCCCTTGAGTTGGGGTGATGGACTCCCACGCTTCAGTGTGGCCCCTTGACGCTGGGGGACATGCAACAAACATGTTACATAGTTTGGCCCATGTTTTGATGAGGAAGAGGGCAAGGGTGATGTTGCTACCACACGAGGTAGGGCTTCCCCTTTGCCTCCCTTTAATCAAACCATGCATGCTTTCAGCGCCAAATTCGCAAGACGAGGCGCTATACAAATGTTGTTTGTTGCGAAGTGAAGGTCCTGCATTCGGAGCTCTTCCCCGGCTCAAGTGCAGTCCTCGCTTTCAGGGGTGAACGCCGGTGGCTACACAGTATATGTCTTGTGCCATGGTGTAACTCCAATCCCATGACCGCCTTAGGACCCACCGCCTTGAGGTTGCTAGTGTGGCTCGGAATACCCAAGCCAATGATACCCTACCCTCTATTGGGGCAAGGGACGGTGCGAACTGCCGGATCACACCTAGGCCACATACCAAACTGTTCGGAGGTGCCCGACAGCCGCTCCCCCCCGGGAAAAACAGCCAGACGCCCCCCGTCCATTGCCACTCCCAAAACCCCCTCTCCTAGCCCCCCCCCCCCCCCCAGGGTCAAACGGAACACGGAAGCTGCCCCAGTAGTAGAATGCAGACTGCCTTTGGTGGTCGACAAAACACGGCAGCCATAGCACAGCATGTGACCTAATACGTGTACATAGCGGTCAGAGAAAGAAAGCACGATGATTGGAACTGCCGAACATTGCTGCATATGCATACCAGGACGTGCGTATGTGGAGCGCTTGTTGATCTGTGTGCGGCCCCCCCACTTGGGGGCCTTCATTGTGGCTATGACCATATGCCTCTGTCACCGGGGCATGTGTGAGCCCAATATCCCTTGCTCATGGCCTCGGGGGCCTTTCGCCAACATTTAGTGGGGGGGGGGTAGTTGGCATCTAGCATTGAGGAGTCGCCTCCCCCATGGTGATAGGTTGTCTTGCTTGTCCCGTCTTGGATCAGACTTTAGGCTCTACATAGTACTTGACGCAAGTTTGGCATTGACTGCACATGGTCTAGTGGTTTACCCAGTGGGATCATGCAAATCGGCGGGGGTTCAATTCCAGGGCGCATTCTTTTCATCACAGGTCACTGAATTCCCCTCAAAGTTTTCGGTATGTAATGGACATGGGATGCGGGATGAGAGACCCCCCCCCACCCCGGGGGGGGGGGCGTCTGGGGGGTGGGGGGGGGGTGCGCTGGCTACTCCCCAGGCAGCCCCAACCCCCCCCCCCCCGCCCCCGTGGCTAAACAAGCGTTTGACCATGGGTCTCTTTGGGGTCCACACTTTCAGATATTACTTTTTTGGTTTTGTTTTGGATCTCGGCCTATCTCACTTCATTGCCCCTTTGCTGCCCTCATCCCCGAGTGCTGACATTAGTGAACAATTTTGGGTGTCTAATGACGTTTTTCCTGCCCTGCTTGAGGTTATAAAACCCCCCTCAGCCCGTTTTTGGCCACATTGGACCCCTGGGGCCATTGGGGCGCGTTGATCAACCTTTTTAGAGGGGTGATGACCTAGTTTGGGGTGATGGTATCACCCCATTGAGAAGAGTTTATGGCCCATTTCCATCTTAACCACGAACTAGTGTAGCAGTGTATGATTCAGGTGAACCAGACGTCCACCCTACAGACCGTGGATGCACTGATGGAATTGGTACTGCTTTGCTTCTTTCGCTTTTGTTTTCAGTACAACCTATAACATTAAGATAGGCTTTGGTGCCCACGGCTGGCCGGGGATTCTGGGATTTGGGACAGGGTTTGGGCTAGGGTCCAGGATGGGTTTGGGGACAATCTTTGGTCTAGGGTTTGGCACAGGGCTCTGGAAAGGGATTGGCGTCGGGCCTCGGACGGGCTTGTGACAGGATTCGATAAGGTTGGGGATAGGCATCTGGTAGGGGCTTCGGACAAACCTTGAGGTAGGGCACATGGGGCGTGCAAGGGAGCGAGAAAGAGTGAGGTTCATTTATTTTGATGCATCCTCCTGATGTGTACATAGTATTTTTCTTTTGTGAGCCCTCTAAGGGCCGAAGTCTCATCATGAGTTCTGACAACAAACCTGGAGACTTGTCTGGACGGCTGTGCGTGTCATTCACGGGAAGGTTGCTTTTGTGGTAACTGCCGCCGGGAACGCGAAACACTGCTCTGGGTGTCTTACTCGTTTGCGCGCCTCTGTGCGTGCGTGCTGTCTGGGGATCCGGGCAAAGGGGGTGGATGGGTTGGACCGTTGCCGGGGTGTATCAAAAAAAGCATAGGTCGCATAACGAAAAAAGCGTAGCTCGCTTTTTTTTTTTCAAAAGCGTACGTCGCGTATCTTTTTAGGTGTAGGTCGCATCACAAAAAATGCTCAAGCCGCGTATCAAACATTTTCGAGTTTTTTTGTTTTGCACACTCGACTTACGCCTAAAAACAAAGCAACTTACGCCAAATAAAAGAAAAGAAGCGACTTCCACTTGACACAGCAACGTGACGTCGCAAGTCTACTTGAACTGGTCCAATGAAGATATCCAACATCCACTACAGCGTCCATGGAATCCAACGAAACTTCTTCAGTAAGCACTGGCTCCTCAAGCATGGAACACCAAGCACTGTCTCGGCAATGTGCATCTTTAGCAATGAGTTTTTCCCATACGACCTACAAGAAATAAGCGAGTTACGCTTCTTTTTTTTTTTTAAAAAAAAGTTAGGTACACTTTTTTTGTTACGCGACCTGCGCCTAATATGATGCGCGACCTGCTGCCAAAAAAATAGAAATAAGGGGTGAGGCGGCCACTTATGATTTTGTTCCCCTTTGTTGGGGATCCCCGAGAATGCAGGGGTGACATAGCATTTCCGCCCTCTTTTGGGCCCCCGAGCACGGGGGGGGCGTCTCCTCGGTTCGGGTACGCGACCCCCCTCCCCCCATGCCCTCCGGGCCCACTTAGTTACCAAGGGTCAATGGCTACTGTCCATACATATGGTGGCGCCGAAGGCGCCTGAAAATTTTGTCCCCTTTGCTGGGGACCCCCGAGAATGCAAGGGTGAGGCAGCCACTTCTGATTTTGTTCCCCTTTGTTGGGGACCACTTCTGAATTTTTGCTCCCAGCGCTTGGTGTTGGGGATCCCCAAGAATGCAGGGGTGACATAGCATTTCCGCCCTCTTTTGGCCCCCCGAGCACGAGGGGGGGGGGGCGTCTCCTCGGTTCAGGTACGCGACCCCCCCCCCTCCCTGCCCTCCGGGCCCACTTAGTTTCCAAGGGTCAATGGCTACTGGCCATACATATGGTAGCGCCGAAGGCGCCCGAAAATTTTGTCCCCTTTGTTGGGGACCCCCGAGAATGCAAGGGTGAGGCAGCCACTTCTGATTTTGTTCCCCTTTGTTGGGGACCACTTCTGATTTTTTGCTCCCAGCGCTTGGTGTTGGGGATCCCCGAGAATGTAGGGGTGACATAGCATTTCTGCCCTTTGTTGGGCCCAAGAGAAGGTTGGTGGCGGAACGACCAACGGTTTATTCGAGAGCTGGAAGAGTTGCTTGCGAAGGACATCTGTGACGCTTGTGCGCGGAGCGTGAATCCGCGTGCAAAGCCGAAGATATCGGACACAAAGTGTGATTTGATCTACAAGTGTGTGTTTGCTGACTTCTTGCAGTTGGCCCCACGCCATTATGGTTGCATGTGAAGAATGTATTTGGCCCGAGGTGACGGGACTCAAGTGGTATCGCTGGCTTGAGCTTCGTAGCCGGTGGTGCCGGCAGCAATTCAGTCATTTTGATACCGCTTGCCAATGGCCGAAGGGCAAGTTGCATTTTTTGTTTGCGGTCATGATGAGTGTGTTGCACGTTATTTCCGCCATCTGCCGGCGATGAGGATAAAAACCACCCATCATGCCACAGCTCCATTGCTCTGTGCCGGAGGTACCCAAAATGTTTGTGGGGGCTATATGCTTCACCTCCTCCGGTGGCAATGGCGGTTGGGTGGTTCTTGTGTTTCCCCGCCTTTTTTTGGAAAAAAGGGTTTTTTTCCCCATACGCGACTTACACCACAAAAAAAAAGTTTACGCGACCTACACCAAAAAGAACTTCCGTCCAAAAAAAAACGCGAGTTACGCCAAAAAAAGGTTACGCGATTTGCGCCAAAAAACCGAAATCGTGGAGGTACCGTCCATAATCATTGACGCCTTAATGTCATTCTTGGGTATGACAAAAGGCGTATATTGGGCCCTGCCACCGCGCCCGGATGGAGCTGCACCCCCTGCCCCTTCAGCACCTCCAACATCACCTCAGTGTCGGGACTTGGATAACCCTCCCCGCTGGAAGACGCACACCCCTAAGCCTCGCCAATAGCCCCGCAACGACGAGCCGATCCCACAGCTTTCGGGGAATAGGACAATTCCCCATGTCACCCAACCCCTGATGCAAAGTCTCCTCGGACAGAGCGGCCTTCTTTGGCCTGGGGGACCAAATGCGCTACAGACTCACAAGTGTCCTCCGTCGTTTCCCGTAAGACCCCCAAAAGACGGGTAACAATCTCCCCCATCCCCTAGTCCTCAACTGCCGAGAATATCCGCTCATCTAGGACCGTGCACCTCCCCAAAAGCTTCTTTAGCTCAACCCGTACCCGAGGAGCTAGCCACATTGCCACTCGCGCGAGTTCGGACGGACTCTTGGCCAGCACCGGCCACTCTGGGTCCCTTCGAGATGGGGATTGGAGGTGAGAAGATTTGATCTCACTCTAGAACAGTCTCAAGCAGCCTTTGCTTTTTTGGATTTGGCGCAGGGCAATAAAGGACCACTTTGTCGCCGCAGTGTGCCAAATTGCTCACTTTTTGATCAATTGGACAACCAAGGTATGGCGCCAATGCAACTCAATATTTTGGCCATGGCAACAGCTCAAGAAAACCGTGATCTAGCAAGACACAACCATTTTGGCGGTGATGATGCACATTTCGAAATTCCATCTGCATATGCCATGTCCAAAGCAAAAGCACAGGCAGTGCGTAAGCGAGGTGGTTCTTCAAGATGGGTACAAAAGCTCTTTCGCATGAGCAAAGGCTTCATTGATGCAACACAAGAAAGTAATGATTCCGCCCGTAATGAGTTGGAGTCGTAGCCTCTAGAAATGCCCCAATGGGCAGTCGCATCCGAAGTTTGGGACATTGTAATTCATTTGGAAGATGACACCAAATTATGTCCGAAGTAGCGGCACAAAACTCTCGAAAAGAAGATGTAACAACAAAAAAGAAAGGAATCCAAAAATGGGGAACATAAAGAGCGATCTTCTAGAGGTTTTCATCATCGCAAGAAGTCCTGGTCTTCATCTGATGCGTCAAGCAAAGACGACATGAGCCCCACCTCTTCTAAAGATAACGAAACTACGATGCCGGCTTCATCTGCCCAACCTCCTGGAGATTATTCCAAGGCATTTGAGTTGACGAAAAGGGCCTTTGGAGCTCCGTCTTTTGTCTGGGTCAAGGGAGAAACCCATGTCGGGAGTAAAACCTTAGGAGATCTGGTCAATTGTGGCAGGGCTCAGAAGCCACGGTGCAGAAGTTGTGGACGATGCCATGTGTGTTCGCAGGGCTCGGTATTCAATTGTCTAGGCCAATACTCCAAGCGAAAATGATTCCTTAGTCCCGGGAGACATCTCGAGGCGTGGAAAGGATGTCCCTACCGTGTGTGTGACGCGCCAGCAGCAGGTGAGTGATGTAACTCTGCCATGGACGTACGACAAAAATCCGAACCCAATTCATAATGCGCAGAAGATGACCGATGGCAGCCGGTCGCGGCTATGCGAAACCTTGACCAAGAGGCTTCCAACGGCTTTGCGGCCTCATACGCTGCCACATCGTTCAGTAACTTCGCAGACGGCACACAAACTTCGTATTTGGCAGCGCTCAGACAACTCGCCCGATTCGTACGGATGCGACCAAGGATCACAAAAAGGGAAGCCCTCAATGACTACCTCCTGCATCAAGTCAGGACGGCGAACGGTGCCTTGGGACTACGCGCACTGCGCGCTACTTTTTGACTTGGTCCTCCCCAAAGAGCCCCTGGGCATACCCCTTCCAAACGCCCCTAAGTTTAGGTCACCCAAACTACCCTAGCTGAAGACAAATGCAAGCCACCTTCCCTTCACATAAGAGATCATGCAGAATGTAGAAAGCCACAAACATATCCTTTGTTGTGTTCAATTGTCAACTAAGTACAAAACCAGGGCCTTTTTATATTGCTACCGCCCTTTTTGTTCCCAAAAGGGTGACCATGGATCCCCAGATCTTAATGTCAATGAACCGTTGTTCCCCAATGCCCAATCCGCTGTTGTGACCGTTGGCGGGATCCATTGGAGTTTTTCCAAAAATTGCAGCCGTGAGAGACAGTGTTTAATAGTGCAAGGACACCCCCCCTATGCCACGGGTGTATATGCGAGCTCAGTATCCGTTGCTCATGGCCTTGGCCCACGAGGTACCCCAATCAGAACACAGGAATGGCACGCCAGTGCCCCGAGATGCTCCCCCTCGCCCCAAGCGCCCCAAGCCCCCACCACGCGCGCAGATACCAGTCCCGGACTTGGAGGTGAACAAACCCACGCCAAGCCGTAAACGTAGACGCCAAATGACGCCGCGCACACCACACTTGACGCCCACCCAACTCAATAGTTCCGGCATGCCAGCGCTATTTCTACCTACACCGCGCACGGAGCATGCGAAGGGACACCACACACCGAGAGTCATAGGGCCGAGGCGCACAACCTTCCGGTCCCCATCCCCGCCTACCCCACTGAGTCCGACGGCGTTCCTCAACCTTCTATCATCACTGGACCTGTTTGCAACGAGCCCCCCATCCCCGCTGTGTTTCGATGGAGCAGCCCCTGACAGTATAGCTTCCATTGACACAGCTTCAACCATCTCGTGCAAGCACAGAAATGGAACATTTGTTGGCCGGTGGAATACGCAATGAGCTGAGATGGCGATGAAGGTCGTGTGAAGGCAGGCGCGGCTGGAGCACAGTGGCGGGTCCACACGTGACCTTTTGAGCCCCCCGCCCCTTGGGGGCCTCTGGCCAACAATTAATCGTCAAAGGTGGCGGCCTCTCAGGAGTCCATGGGCACTGAAGGTGCCCATCGCTCCCCGGCACCAAAGGTGCCCGAAGGAAATTTTTGTCCACATGGCACCCCAACACTATCCTTAAACCCAACCGTGACCCTAACGCCCACCCCAACCCTAAGCCTAGTCCTAATCAAGACTTATACAGGGACCGAGTTGGGTAGTAGATGGCATTGCTGCATTTGAGACACTTGGGTGAGACACTGGCGATCGTCCTGAAGTTTTCATGACGATCGTCCTAAAACTGCCTCAATACACGCTGCAAATGGCCATTATTGACCACTAAATCAGCCATGGAACGGGCTAGACGGCTCAAAATAGCACAAAACTTGTTTCTCTAGATGCGCATTTGCTGTGCGGTCGTTCTGAGCTACTTGCATGCCGGTTTGGGATACCGTGTCCACAAAAGACTTTTTGCCCGCCTGCTTGCTGCTTGACGCTGCTTGCTGCTGCTTGCTTGCTGGCTAAAATGTGTTGCTCACCCAGAGACCCTAAGAAGGGGTGTAAAACTTGGACAAGGTAAACCCAGCTCGGTAACCCTGCCCCTACCCCTAGCCCCAATCAAGACTGACTATTGGGACCGAGCTGGTGGGGGAGGGAACATCAGCTATGACCGGTGAGGGACATCAAGAATGATTCACACATTGATGGCTCTTGACAAAGTGGGATCAGCTTGCAAGTGAACCCCATCACCACGAGGCCCACTTTCAAGGCTTTTTGGACTTCTGAGGGGCTGAAATGCCCCAAAATGGGCTCAAAATGGGCTCAAAATGGGCTCATTTCACCTGTTTGTGCACCCCAAATGGTCTGGGATGAGGTTTGGAAAAATGCGTTTTTGACCCATTTTTGGTCCCAAAAAAGCCCATTTTCAAGGCATTTTGGGATTTTCGGAGGACCAAAATGGGCCACCACAAGCTCAAAACGGTCCAAAAACACTTGTTTTAGCGTCGCACATGGTCTAGGATCATTTTTGAGAAAAGTCATCTTTTTACCCCTACTACACCCTATTGACCCATTTGGGCACCCACCTGTTTGGGCTTGAGCTTGCAGCTTGCCGCAACCTAGTGGGCCTGGGTACGGGGGTCTAGGCGTCCATTTGGGCAATTCTGAGGGGTGGAAACCACAAAAAGTGGGGGGTTGCGGGTGGAGTACGTGCCCTCGGAATCGCATTTTGAGCCATGTAGCCAAAGATATGGCCTATTATTGGAGCTTCTGGGGGCCTTTTTGGGCCGTTTCCAGGACATATCATGGAGTTAGAGGGCCGCAAAGAGCTCGTTGACACGGGGAAGTCAAGCCGCACGTGCAGTGTACCCACCGTTTCTCTTCGTTTAGCCGTTTTGAATAGGTTCCAGGGCTTTTTTGGCCCAAAAATGGCTGTTTTTGGCCCTAAACTGCAGTTTTTGAAACTGCGGTCCGCCACTTGCGAATCCCGTTCCTGGCCGCCACCGTTGAGTTTCTTGCTCAGACTTTGTGTGATTGTACTTCACACCCATAGGTATCATCCACCAAAATTTCACCCGAATCTGAAGCACCACGACGGAGTTCTGATTTTTTCCCATTTCGCGCGTGCTGCTTGCTTGCTTGCTTGCTGCTTGCTGCTGCTAAACCTGGTAGGTCCACCCTAGACACTAAAAAGGGTTATAAAACCAAGACTGGTTCCAACAGCTCGGTGACCCTAGCCCTAGCCCAGGCTCCAAACCTAGGCGAGGGTCAGAGTTAGTGTTGGGGTCCAAAATGGAGAGCAATGATGTGGCAAAAAGCAGCCATGATCTTGTTCAGCCTGAAAAATCAACATGGCTGGCAGCTGGTAGTTGGCGTCCAAACCCGAGGAGTCGCACACCCCATGCTGCCATCCCCTCTATGGGCATGTGCGCCTGCCCGCAATGTTTTTTGCTGGGCCAACCATGGTCTGGGAAACGTGCCATGAACAATTCAGTGAATTGCTGGAGTTCCACCAAATGTATCACAGGTGGCCTCCCTCAACAACGTGAGCCACGCTGCTCCACGACTGAATGTTGCGTTGAGTTCATCACTTGCACTGTTCAACGTTTCCTGGTCTGTGTCAAGATTTCAGACGCTTCGGCTGTGCTCATGCCCTTTTGGCTCAGGCAGCAGGTCCCAGCACCAAAACTACCTGTAAGACGTCCACCCCGTGCCCCGCTTTGCACAGGCAAGCCGCCTGCATCGAGTGGTCAAGTGCTAATTCCTTACCCAACTCGAATACGGCATTCGCACATGATATGTTTGGTTTGTGCCCGGAGCATGGATGTGGTGGGTTTGCGTACAGAACACAGTTCACTCTCCAACTTATTTTTCAAGGACCTGCACTTGCTGCCTCTGTCCCAAGCTTTTTTGTTCGAACTGCAGCGCTATCTTTTTGCAAGCCTATGTGCTGGCTTTGGAAGCAGAACCATGCCGCCCAAAAGCAAATTCCCAAGTGAAGCAGCCCTCCTCCACCGCCGAAGGACCTTGAAGCTCCTCTTGTTGAACTGCCCGAGCTGCATCACCACTGAAGATGTGATATCTCATTACCAAGGGCTGATGGGGCGGAACACAGTGGAGTGTGTCAAGTGGTTCCACAATGGCTGCGGGGTGTTCATCGGTTCGGGAATCCTGGTCTTCGATAATGAAGCGTCGGTGGATGAGGCTGCACGCCTGCCTGGCCCCACAGTTATGGGTCGGCAGGTGGAGGTTGAAAGCCCATTGGGAGGGGGGAGCTTAGACAAAGCAAGCGAGCTGTACCTTTGGGGTTTGCCTCCGTCGGCTGTCGAGGAGGACGTGCGCATGTACTACACGGACAAGGGGCTCACGCGACTCAAGTTTAAGATGAAACCAGACTACTCGTCCACCGTCGGGGTTGCGTTCGCCAATTTTGAGAGTGCGGAGGCCGCGATGAAAGCCCTGGAAATGGGACCTCCGGAGATCAGGGGTGTGAAGTGCTGCGTGAAGCCCTCGGGATATCAGGGCGAGAAGGAGGTGTGCATCCGAGGCTCCGACAAGTTGACGGATGCTGTTCTGCGAAAGCAATACGAAGCCTTTGGTGCTGACGGCATCCTCAGCATCCAGTGGCAGCGTGGCGGGCACGACCCGTCGTCGTCGTGCCGCGCATTCGTGTGCTTCAAGACCGCGGACATGGCGTTGCAAGCGCTGACGTGGGGGAATTTCATGCTCGGTGATAAGGTGATGGAGGTGTTCCAGACCGGCAAAAGGTTCAAGGTATTGGACAAGGAGGGCCCTGGCAGTGACGCAGGGACAGACGGATTGCCCGCGCACACTGCGTTGCCTGACCCTCCGTGGCCTCCGATGCCCGGCATGGCCCCGGATCCTGATTTCGTGTTGCATGCTCCCGCCGAAGGCTTCTCTTTCTTCAGCAACTTTCCAGCATCGGGCATCTGATTCATGTAGCGTTGCCAACGCTGTGGTGTGTGTCTCAGTTTGGCTTATGGCAGAATATGAGCCCGAGACCTCACCGGCGGCAGCCACGTGAACGCACGGGGCATGGCCAGGCGACCACTGAGCAAACACGACCTGAGTCAGCCGTGGAGCCTCTTGTTCCGTCGGTTCCTATATACACACACACACTCTCCCATGAGCACTCCATGTGCTCATGAGTTTGTCATGTTGTTTCTGATTCTCTGGGAGACCCGAAAATTGCTTTGCAGGGCGGGGGGATGGCATGGGCGCCCGGCGAAGGAGGGTGGGGGGGTTCCAGAAATGGGCTTCCGTGCCGGGCCCTTTGTTTTGTGTAAGGACGGATGTTGCCACCAAATTTTGGCCCGGAAAAGTTTTTTTCAAGGAAAAATTTTCCCCCACATATGTGTAGTCAAAATGATCAGCGCGAGAGGGGGCGGGGGTTGGGCAAATGTGCTTCCGTGCCATCCCCCCCCCTCTGCAGAGCAATTTTCTTCCCGCCCAGGCGACCACTGAGCAAACACGACCTGGGTCAGCCGTGGAGCCTCTTGTGCAGATCCCGGCGAATATCTCTTTGTATGCTTCACCATAGAAAGTTGATTGTGAGATTTGTGTCATTTCTGTTTCCTCCCTTGCCTTCACCCCGTCATGCTCTTTCACCAAGTCATGCCTCGAAACGGAGACTGAATCATTCAGCAAGCACAATGTACCAGGTCCAGTGAGTGGGAGTATTGAGCGACGCTCCATGCACCTACCCCCAGCCCTCCCCTCCCAGGGCCAAGACGGCCTGCGGCTCACCCCGCAGTGCCCCCCTGCGGCGTCCTCTGCTCGGATGGGGTGCCACCTTTCAGGCAGACACGTCCAGAGCTGGTCCACTGCCCCCCCCCCCCTCTTCTTCTGACGGCAACAGCACTGCACGCCACCGCTCCGCTCAGCACATCTGCAGTCTCTGCGCTTCCCTGCAAACCTGGTCAGATCTACACCCAGTGAGAAAGTTCCCAGGGCGGAGTGTCGCACACAAAGGCTGCTGGGAGACTAATTGCCAGGGGGAAAACGGAACGGGGTCAGCAGAGCCCCCGGGGGCCTCCATGGATTGGACCATTGGCACATGTGATGCGAGACTCAGTTCACCAGATTTGTGTTGTTGTGTGGTGTTAAGACAGCCAATAGCGCATTTGCCAACCCCTGTCCCTCGGCTGCCTGCGCATCCCACTCCTTGGGGCCACCCTCCTTTGCATAAATACCAAAAAGGCCTAGGATAGCATGCAGAATAGACCACATTGCCAGCAAATAAGAAAAACCCAAATCAAACAAGGTACCCACACCTTGCCTTGTGCCAACCCCCGGTCCAAGTTTTTGTTTTAAGTGCGAAATTTTTTAGCACTTTTCTTTTCAGCATAAAAAAAAATATTCCGCGCTAAAAAAAAAGATTCCGTGCCAAAAAAAAAGATTCTGCGCCAAAAAAAAGATTTTTACATGATCATCATGTCCCCCCCCGCCTTGTATAAGCTGCGCCCTTGTCCAGGCTACAGCGGGCGTATTAATTTGGTACCTAATTTGATTCGGTAAAAATGTAATGTGGACACATAAGACATGGGTTTGGTGACACATTTGCCAGCTACATAGAGTCATGGACACATTTGTTGTGAGTGTTTGCCCATTTGAACCCACATAGCTCTGATATTGGGGATATTTGTGCATTATATTCCCCTTTCTTGCACCAGCTCGCCATGCAATCTTCTCTTTTTGAACATGGGCATCTACGGCCTTGCCCAAGCTACAGTAGGTGTAGGGAGCATATTAATTTGGGACTCTTGCGTAGCTTATACAAGGGGGGGGGGGTATGCCTCAAAAAGTTGCACGGGGGGGGGGGGTTACAAGGAGTGCTACTGCACCAAGCCAACCCATGAGAGGCAATGCCTGTATTTTGCTCAGTAGGTTATTCCGCCACCTTAGCTAGAGCCCATGTTCACAATTTCATACAGTAGGGGAACCTGGGTTTCGGGACTGACCCAATATGCACCCAGTGGCCCTCTTTCCTTGTTGCCTGGTGCATGCGGTGAGGAGGTACCATATGCAGAGATGTCATGAAAATGGAAGGTTTTGGGTGCATTACGCAGAGCTTGTGTTTCACAACAGGGGTGTCCCTTTGGAGCTGGGGGACCTATGCAGAGAGTTTATCGGAGAGGATCACAGGTAATGTCTGAATGTTTTAAAGTAGGGTACTCAGCCACCTTGGCCAGAGTCCATGTGCACAATTTCATCTGCTCAGAGAACAGGGGTTTTCCTTCCCTGGGGGACCTATGCAGAGAGGTCATTTGAACGGATCATAGGTAATGCCTGGATTTTGTAAAGTAGGGCACTCAGCCATGTTGGCCAGAGCCCAGGGGCACAATTTCAAGTTTTAGCGGAACCAACATCTCAAGATCGAGGAAGGGACTATGTGCTGGCAGCTGGAGCAAATGTCTCACACCTACCCCCCTGCCCCCCTTTCCTTTGTGCCTTTCACACCCATGCCTGACGATTTGCTGCACTGACTGCCCCCCCTTTCACTCCAGTGTTTACAACCCATGCCTAACAAGTGTGTTTCTGGGGCAGATGCAACCGTGCCAGTGGCCAAACTAAGCGACGCTCTCCAACGTGCTGCTGTTGCAATGTACCCACAGTGCCCAACTATTTGTACGACATGTTTCCACATCATCCTTAAAAGTGCCCTGCCTGCTCCAGAACCGACGCCGAGTGTACCTGCTGAAGACCTAATGCAAGACCTAACACGTCCCCCCACCGTCCCCCAGCGCTGCCACTGGTCATGCCCCTTCCGGTTTGCTAGATAACGGTTCCACTCCCGGTTCGGCAAACAACAGTTCCATTGAGGCCACGGTTGAAGACCGAGATGCAGAGTTTCCACCTTTGCACCAACAAGTCTTCGCGACTCGCAAGCTAGCCAGTCATGCCGCTCGCACATTGGATGGGTGTTTTGTGTCCATTCCTAGTCGGCAATCCGTGTACGCATGTTCTTGTGAGGGTTGTGACACCAAGCGGTACGTGCGACATGACCAGGTGGCTGGGTGGTGGACCATCAAGCAAATCGGCCTTTGTGAGCATGGGCCTTATTCGTCATACTTGGAGGGTCAGTCTCTCCATTTGCGGTTGCACGTGACCCTGAAGCTCAAGGATCTTTTGCAGGGCAACTGTCCACAACAGGCTCTAGCTTTGATACGGGAAGCATTCCCTGGTGACCCTGTCTGCGGTAGGCAAAATGTGGGCAAAGTGGATTGCTAGTTGGAATGCACGGCACCCCACCCCCCCGCCCCCCACTACCAAGGCAGAGCTTAAGAAATGGATCAACGAGTTGGAAGAGGAGCGAATTGATGATGATTCACCGTTTTGCTTCAAGGAATCCATTGCAGATGAGGATCCAACTTCTTGACTTGCTTGTTGACCCCGAAACTGAGTCGAAACGCACGCGCCGTGGGGAGGATTTCCAGTCCATTAACAGGCAATTCTGCATCACAGTAGAGGGCTTCACAATGCATGTCCTGGGCACGTGTGACGTTGCACACCGATTGTTGCCCATCGCTATCTGCGTAGCAACATCAGAGCGGAAAGCAGTCACCGCACCGTTCTTGAAGGCGGTGCACAAGGAGGTGCAAAAGGATGGGTCCCCTTGGTGCCCAACAAAGAGGATGGCGGATCATGTTGGTGCCTTTCGGGACGTGCCCGCCGCAGAGTTCCGTGGCATGATGGTGGCCGGCCGTTGTTTCCATGTTGCGAAGATTGTTCGCGACAAGGCAACCGTTTTGGGATCTTTCTACCCTACGGTCATGGCAACCGTGCGGGAATTGGCCAATTTGCCGTGACCACAGGTGCACCACGACAAGAAGGGAGAGGCTATCACGGACTGGGTTTCCCAAGGCGTTCCCGAAAAGTTCACCGAGGCTCTCCGGAAGGAGTATTTGGGCACATCATGGTGCATTGCCACATTGCCCGCCGGTTACCCAACCACGAACAATCATCAAGAGGGCATAAATTCTGCCGTGAAGCGCATTTGGACTCGGCATAAACGCCGACGCCTCATCCCTTTCTTGAAATGGGTCCAGCGCATGCTCCACAACTAGTCGAAAGACCGCACCACGCCTCCGTGAAGCCCGCCAAATGGGACACCAGCAACATCCACCCCGCAAGCTGCGGAAGCCACACAAGGCCACACCTGCAAAGGAAGAGGCCACAATCCCGGTGACTGAGATGCGACCCACACCAGGTTTGTGTTGTTCGTACCAGTACGTGCAGACTCGGGACCCTAGGATGTATGGCAAGCATCGGACCAAGAGTAAAACTCCTAGTATGCGAGAAGGGGCGGATAGGTGCAGAAATTGGGACCCCGGGACCTATGCCAAGCATCAGACTAAAAAGCAAAAATTCTTGGTATGCCAACAGTGTGCAAGCCCCATCCTTTTCTCTGCATGACACAGGACGGCCTCAACGTGCCCAAAAGCAAGGACAAAAACCATCCGTTGTGGAGGCAAGCGCGCCCGTGTCCTACCCACGTGACAACAAGTGGTTGCAGGATAGGCATGTGATCACCTACTTGGCAGAGAGGGTGAACCTCAACGTTGTGGATGAGCCGGTGGCATGGAACTGCGTTGTGCGGGCCATCATGCGGCACCGAAACATGGCGGAGGCCACTGCCAGGAAGTCCGAGTGGTTGCAGCGGCGCCACTTCATGTTGGTGAATTCCCAGGCCCACAACATAGAGCGTGGTAGGCAGCAGGGCTGTCATTGGTTTGTGGCTGCCTTTGACGGCCGCAAGTTTCGGCAGGTGGGCTTTATTGTGTTTGCATGGGATCCCAAAGCCACTGATGGGTACATGTCCAATTTCTTGTTCTCTTGTAAGGAGAATGATATTGAAGTGCGAGCCAAAGCACTCGGGCACCAGCCCGTAGGCGACAATTGGACCTGTGGGTACCATTCCCTTGGCCATATATGCCTCTTGGCATGCACTGAAATAGGGACAGACCTAGGAGCAGTGGTACTGCCACCGATGGCTGCCGATTTCATCGGGCAGGTCCAGGCATGCTTGAGGGAGGTAGCAACGACCACATCTGATATGTAGATGAAATGTTGTCTGGAGTAACAGGTGCCGTTGCCTCGGTCCGCGTGAACACCCAACTGTGGCTTGCGGAAATGCATGGATTCCCCGCAACATTTCATTGGGTACACGTCAAAGTGGTAGGCAGAAAGTGCCAAGGATTGGTCCCTTTGGAATACGTCCAACCACCTCACACAAAGGTGCAGGCACCGTTGAAGCATTTGTTTGCCGCAATGACAGCACAAATGCAGGGCATTTGTGCAAAGAGACCCAAAACAAACCACCTGTCCCATGCCCAAGTCCTAGACCCCAGCCCATCCACACCCTTCCCATTGGAGCATGCCCCTGCCCAAGTCTCAGAAGCCAGCCCATCCCCTTCCCCTCCCCTGGAGCATGCCTCTGCCCCAGTCACAGAACCCAACCCATCCCCTTCCCCTCCCGTGGAGCATGGCCCTGCACAAGTCCCAAAACCCAGCCCATCCCCCTCCTCTCCCGTGCACAGTCCATCAGTCAAGTCAGTGCCCAAGGATTTGCATCGCAAAGCCTCAAAGGGTGACAAAGTGTGTGCAGTATTCACTCACCACTTGCGTTCAGGGGACAAGGGTTATTTGCATTGGGGTAAGGTGCTCGCGGTGGAGGGCTGTGAGTGCACGATCAACTGGCAGACTGATAAGAAACCCAGTTCTCATTCCATTGCAGATGTGTTTCTTACTGAGGCAGTTGCATGGGCTGCTTTTCATAGCATTCCAAGTTCTGATAGTGCATTAGAGGCCCCTTTGTATCCAGACTCTGACCACGAAGCTACAGACCCAAAAACGTCCCTGCGCTCAGCTGCACAGGTGAATACCCAGCCAGGGACATCGCAAAGTCGTGAAGCCTTGTACATCAACAGGAGACGTTTCGAGGTGCCCGTGGGGTACACTAGTAACCTGCGCCACGACCAACAGAAATGCAATGATTTCTGGAAGGTCATTCATTGTACATGACAGGCACAAGTCTTCGGAGATCCGCCTTTCACCTGCGAACCAGGCACGCGCAGAGGCCTTTGAGAAATTGACGGGCCAGAAGTTTTCCAGAGAGCAGCGTGTCTTTCTGCGGGTGTGTGGTCAGTACATGGAAGAAGAATGACAGTGATCCCCACTGTTTGCCTGTCCACACAAGCAGAGTGATCCAGCCAGGTTTTTTCTGCTCATTTCTTCTGCAATGCAACGTGCCACCCACCTTCCTGTGCATTGCTGCTCATCAACTCCTGGGACATTTGCATCCCAACACATCCGTTCCTGCATTGTATGCTCATTTTCTGGAGCTTTGGCAGTCTGCCCAGTCACTCCCAAGGTCCAGATTCCTTGCTCAGACTTTGTTCAGAGGGAGGTTTTTTCACGATTTTTCTGCTCATTTCTTCTGCAGTGCTTTGTGCCACCCACGTGCCTGTGCTGTAGTGTCTGCCAGCCAAAGTGATCAACTCCTGAGAACCCTGCATTCAACACATCCGTTCCTGCATTATATGCTCATTTTCGCTTTTGCTGTCTGCCCAGTCAGTCCCAACACCCAGATTCCTTGCTCAGACGTTTGTTTAGAGGCATTATTCGGTGCCCAAAGACGAGTGGTATTGCCTCGTAGTGGTTGCTTTCAAGCACTACTCAGTGGGTGCACAATTTGCCCATAGTTTCATGCTCAAGTTTTGCTCTTTCCAAATATCTCAACATGGGCGGACCAAGGTGCACACACGGAGGGATACTGGTTCTGTATCTGTTTGGCATGTCCAAAAATCCACGGCATTTTAGCCCTTCTGCACAAGGAAGGCGTCTTGTGCATGATTTGCACAATGGCTGGTCCCGACGCCATCAAGTGGGTTACATCATCTTCACGTATTGTAGTGTGTACTGCAACAGCACGTTCTGCAAGTGCTCAGCCATCTGCTCGGGCAGTTTGGGTCACCTAATTCTAAGGGCGTTTCCAAGGGCTGTGCCTGGGGGCTCTTCGGGCGGAACATAGTCTAAAAGTAGCGCGCAGTGCAAGGATTCCCCCCCCAAAAAGATTACCCCCCCAACCCCCCCTCCCCCCCTTGCGGAACATTCAATAGCCGTCTTGTGCGGCGACCTCAAGGCTACATTCAGCGCTGATCTGGTTTGCGTTGATTGTGTGCGAATTGTAGAGGGAAACAGGGGCTGTGTCGTGTTTGGGATGGTGTCGTGATTATGCTTGGTACCGCAACCCACTACTGTTTATTTTGATGTGATTTTCAGCCATGTACACCCGGTCCACCAGTGAGCAGGCGCGTGCCAGTATTATCAGTCGTTCTACTTGTGGGGATGATTTCATTCATGGCCAAGGATTTGAGGACAAGGGTCTGAGTAATCAGTCAGTAATCAGTCACAATTTTAAACCACCATGTGACATGTGATTGTGTGCGCCTCATATCCTGTCCCTGTAGCCCCTGTATTGTATTCAGCTCCCCAAATGTGAAGACCGTAAGTGCATATGGCTTTGGACTGAAACATGGTAAGTTTCGATGGCATATTCACTGCGGCGTTGGGGGGTTGGTTCCTTCAGCGTGTACGGGCTCAACATACACAATACTATTGATGTGGTCGGCTTTGCGCTGCCAAGTGCACGCGCTTCATGAGCACAATGAAGAATTTGCCTCAGGAGTTGGCATAGCAGTTTGGCTTTTTGAATTTGCTTCGACCTTACCAAAGATATTGTTGACGACAGTTTTGTCCCAAGGCATAGGAAGCCCAAACCCATTCCAAAACCTGAAGCTAAGCCTACTCCAAAGCCTGCCCCAAAGGGCAAGAATGTGCAATTATTTAAGATGAAGCGCAAGGTTGGAAAGGGCTTCTATTCCGAAGCTCCTAATGCCCCTGATGGGCAGTGAGAACCTGTAGAACTTGCTGACATTTGCCGGCACGTTGTGTTCTAGTGCCCTGTTACAACAATTGTGCTTAGGGTGAGGTATGGGCAGGTTTTCGGTGACATATGTTCTTTTGGTACCGCGTGTCGCGCACAGGCACAGCCTTGTCCAAGCACGAGGACTCGGTCTGACCGTCGTTTTCCTGACTTTCCTGCTGCTCGCGCAAGGGGCGGGGGGGGGGGGGGGCACAAGGCAAGGAGGCACAAGACACTTTAAACAAACAAGTCTGCCATTAAACCATTCCTAACCTCTGTCAATGGTGTGTAGCTCTGCCTTGTTCTCGACCATGCTTGGGCCACAGTGGGCAGGACACGCTCGACCCGAGAGCAGTACTGTGTGCAGCATTTCAATTGATTTTTCATTGATTTGCTTTGCATGTGGGCAAGGGGGCGGCAATATGTGCGATGAAGAATTTTGCCCCCTCCACTCCCCACCCTTGCGCAAGCACTGCCTTATCTAAGCACCGGGACCCGGTCTGACCGTCGTTTCCTGACTTTCAGCGTGCTTGCGCAAGGGGGGGGGGGGGGGACTGCTGCATGCCTGTTTGGCACACCTCCCCAACGTCACAACGTTGCATCATGGTGGCGCTGCACTGTGCTACCTACAGTTGTAGGTAGCACAGTAGCGATTGTCGGCACGCGTTGCATGTAGGGGCCTGACTCTGACTGCTGGTGCTGGTGTAATGACCAGGGATTTTCCAACCTGGCGTCGTGGTGAAAACAGCAGCGACACAGAACTGTTTTCAAGTAGACAATGACAAGTAGTGTTGATCTGGATTCTTCAATCGGGATCGTGGTAGCTGCGGCTACATAGATGTGACAGTCTACCCCCAAGTCTTGCCCCTTGTGGTGTCCTCCTTAGGGACACACGTCACCCATGTGAAACTACCATCATGGAATTGCACAACTCTGAAGTTTGATTCTGAGAAGCTTTCTTGAGCACCGTACAATGTGCAGACTGAGCCAGCTCACTGTTGTTTGAACAAAAAAAAACCAGTTGTTTCCATTCGTTTCCTGTGCAGTCCTGTGCTCGGTTGTGATGACAGTGCCATGACTTGGTGGCTGCTCCTACACGTGTATCACGCAAGTCGCGGCGTGGAAGCAACACCCTTGTCAGTTACCGTTGCTTGGACAAGAGGAGGGGCCGGGGCAGGTGGAGACTGTACGTGGTTCTGGACTCATTGTCCATGCGCGCTCGTGACTGCGGAGCCTTTGAGGGACGGCTGCACATGCCTAGCGCCAGAACACAAAAAAAGTGGCAGTGAAAGTGATCACATACAGAGATTTTTTTTTTGCACATGGCGGTTTCCCGCCCGTCTCAGGTCCAGCTAACCCCCACCACGTGTCAGACCCACCATATCCTTGTGTGGCCATCATGGAATTGCACAACTCTGAAGTTTGATTCTGAGAGGGCGCCTCTCGCGCAGTACTCGCGCAGTGCAACTATTTGGGCATCTGGCCGTACTGGAGACCCATGCTTTGAGATACTAGGGGCATCATTGTTGCCCCGTGGCGTAGGTTTTGATGCTTTTTCCACATTGGGGATATGGCATTTTTGGATTTTCACCCATTTTCACCCATTTCCACCCTTTTTCACACCTTTTTGCTCATCTCCACCACATCCACTCTTCTCTAGGAGGGAGCGTAAGTATGGGCATGATGAGATCCTTCCACACGAACATTTGTTTCGCTTCTTTTTCTTCCTTAAGCACACTCCACCTCATAGGTGTGCTCATCTCCTCTCTGGAGCAACGGGGTGCTCTGACGAGGCTTGGTGGGCAAGTGTGCATCGTGTTCGTTCTTACTTGAATGGTGTTGTCGCTGAAATTCGATGGGCGGAAAGATTGTCGGAGTGCAACCACGTCCCACACTTTCCTTATTTTGTGACGCATTATGTGGATAGCATGCCCATTGCTTCCATAGGAGGCATCCTTTGTGATGTCCTATTTAATCCTAAATACGCCGGGTGCATATATAAAGTTACGGTTGCCATTGACAGCCTTGGCAACATCGTGTAGATTTGTGGGGCAGTTTGGGTCACCTAATTCTAAGGGTGTTTCCAATGGGTGTGCCTGGGGGCTCTTCGGGGGGAACATAGTCTAAAAGTAGCGCGCAGTGCACGCGCAGTGCAAGGATCCCCCCTGAGAAGCTTTCCTGAGCACCGTACAATGTGCAGACTGAGCCAGCTCATTGTCGTTTGAACAAAAAAAAACCAGTTGTTTCCATTCGTTTCCTGTGCAGTCCAGTGCTCGGTTGTGCTGACAGTGCCGTGCCTTGGTGACTGCTCCTACACGTGTATCACGCAAGTCGCGGCGTGGAAGCAACACCCTTGTCCAAGCAACACTGGGCGTTGGTTCCATCAATTTCTGGTCAGTTACCGTTGCTTGGACAAGAGGAGGGGCCGGGGCAGGTGGAGACTGTACGTGGTTCTGGAGTATGGGATCCTTACCCGCGGCTGTCCGTCGATGAACGTCGCATGGTGAGCATTTTGTTGGTGATTTTAGGCGGGAAACCGCCATGTGCAAAAAAAAAAATCTCTGTGTGTGATCACTTTCACTGCCACTTTTTTTGTGTTCTGGCGCTAGGCATGTGCAGCTGTCCCTCAGAGGCTCCGCAGTCACGAGCGCGCATGGACAATGGGTCACAGAATAGTTATATGTGGCTGTCATGGGTGCTAAGCAGTGCCAGAGGAGGCACCAGGGGCCAGGAGTAGAGCCAATAATATAACATTTGGCATGCAGGGCATCCAGGACGATGAAGCCTACCTTATGGGAAAAAGCCATGATGTTGAAAAACAAAAACTGATAGACCCAGAAAAGGAAAGGACGGGGTCCCCGTGTTTGGACAAGCCCGTGTTAGCGCGAGGCACGTACTGCGGAACACAAGTTGCAGGCATAGCCCAACCTTAACCCTCCCAACATGATACCACAAGTCATTTTTCTTTAGCCACACAACTCAGGTGTCACTCAGTCCTCCAATTGGTACAACTTCAGTCCCTTTGGGAAAACAGCTTTTTGCATGGCTGATCGCAATTGCACAAAGCTATAAACCACGTTCTCTATTGGATCAGAACCGCAAAAACGACGGTTCAAAAAAAGGACCAAAAGTGCGGAAACACGGGGTCTCCGTGTTTGGACAAGCCCGTGTTAGCGCAAGGGGGGGGGGGATATTATTTCAGCGCTGCGATATATTATTTTGCCTGCACCAGCTTGTAGTTTACGTTTGATTTTCGGTTGTTTTTTGCCATTATTGCAGCAGGGTCTCTCCGCACTTCAGTGCCCTTTGTGTGATTGGTACAGTTATCTGGTGCCCAGCACAACTCGGTATACAGCCTGCACCTTGAACCTGTTTTTTTTTTACGTTGCTTGATATGCAGTACGGACCTACAGATCGGCCTTTTTGATCCTGCTTGTTGTCCTTGCCTGTTGCTGCAATCAGTGGGTTTCTCCCTGGTTCCTTTGAACCCTTAAGGACACGGATCATCCTGGCCGTGTTTGCGCAAGGGGGGGGGGGGGTACCACTTGAAACAGGGCGTGTGCCCATCAGCAGAAGGAACAAGTAATACCTGGTAATCAGAACAACAGACTGCAGATCCTGCACTGTGCAGACGAGGGACGTGAGCAAACCCTGGAGAACTGGCTGAATGAGGATGGGACGCAAACAAAGGAAAGAATGAATGAATCAAACAAAAGATAAATGCAACCGCTGCGAAATAGGGGGGCTGCAACTGCAGTCCTGAGAGGTGCAGAAAATGGAGCGCACTGGTCAGACCTACATATGCAGGGGTTGTGGACGGACAGGTTGCTTGGTGGGGGGGGGGGGGGGGGGATGGGGGGGGGGGGAAGGGGTGGCGGTGGTGTTGGCGGTGTTGTGGGGGGGGGGGGGGGCTTATGCACTGGTTGTTGAAGTTGTGGTAGAGATGCGGCATTTTTTGTAGGGGGTGGTGGAGAAATGAGAAGGCCTGGTGCGTTGGTCGTTAGAAGGTTTTGGAGGTGTGAGCTTGTTGACGAGAATGAGGTAGTGTTGGGAAAATTGGGGGGAGTGAGGTTGATGCGTTGGAATTTCGAAGCTTTATTTGTTTGGTGGCGGAGCGGCGTTGATATGGGTTTTTGTTTCTGGGTTGTGGTTGAGCTTTCGCTTTGGGAAGGTGAGTTTGACGGGAGTGAGAGAGGAGGTGCTGAAAGATGAGTTTGGGATGAACGATGGATTGTCTCTGGAAACAAGTGGGGTGTTCGTGCGGAATGGGGTTGGTGATGAACCAGTCACAAATTTCTTCGATTGCTTTTTGTCAGGGTTTGCGTCTGGATTGGAGTGCTTTTTGGAGGGATTGGTAGTGGTTATACCAAGAGGTGTTGGGTGGTGGAGATCGAAGGATGTTACTGAGAGAATTGGGAATCAGAGTTTTGAAGAAGTTACGTGTTTCGCCGCTGAGGGCTGTGTGTAACCAGTTTTCAATGTTTTCGCGGAAGCGGTGTGGCCATGTGTTGATCAAGGCGATGCGGAGGTGTTGAGTAGCGGTGCAGAATGTGAGGTGGCAGAGAGGGTCCAGCGGGTGGTGTTCGGAGCAAGTAGGGTAGGGGAAGTCGTTCAGTATCAAATGCGGTTTGTAGCCTTTACAAGAGAAGTGGCCGTTAGTCCATTTGAAGGGGAGGACGGAAAACCATGATGTGTTGATGTAGTAGTCATTGCTGAGATTCAGGTGGATGTTGTTGTGGAGGTGTTGGAGGAGGAGGGAGGATAGGTTCTTGTAGGGGATTTTTCTTGGAGTGGCTGTGTATCCGGTGGTGAGTAGGGGTGTGGTTAGTGATTGGAGGTAGTGGTTCGGATGGTAGTACTGATTGTGAGGTACCCATTTGGCGATGGAGTCGGCGATTTCGTTGCCCTAGATGTCGACATGGCCTTTGCACCAAACAAAAAGGTGGCTGATGTGTTTTTGTTTCAGTGTGTACTAGATAAGGAAGTACCAAAGTGTGTATGGGTCGTCGGAGGATGTGAGGGGGAAGTGACTTTCGGATATAATGTAGTTGAGGATTCTGCATGTTGTCAGGTTGTCAATGGGGACGATTAAGGGTTGGGGGAGAGTTTGTATGGGAAACTCAGTAAGGATGAGGATTGGGGGTTCGGGAAAAGGGCGTAATTGATAGATAGGACCACTGATCAGTTATTCTGAGCTCTGGTGTCAAAGGCACCGAAAATTTTTTCGAGCATTGAAAATGGTCAAATCACCTCGAAGGGAGGTTGTTAAATCAAGCGTAGGCGCGGACGCCATACACCCCCCCTTTTGGAGGGGGGGGGGGGGGTTCGTTGGCGTAGCATACCCCAAGGCATGGTATTGGATGCCCGGGGCCTTGTAAAATCATTATTTTGCCCGACAAAATGATCCCCCCAAAAAAAACGGATTTTTTGATTTTGAGGCCTCTATCCCCCTGAAACTGGACACCACATTTTAGTGCGGGGGGTGGGGGGATGGGGGGATGGGGTGGGGGGTCAAAAGTTTGTGCTCAGAAGGATTTGAACCAGAGTTGAGTAAAAAGAGCTCACGAGTCGTTCAGCCCGTGCCGAAGAATGCCGGCCGGGATTCGGACCGACGCCAGGCTGGTTGTTGGCTGAGTGTTGCACCACTAAACCACTGACTGTTTCTGTTACGAAATGGTTCCCCACTGTTTGTAGCTGTAGTCTGCCACCGCAAAAAGCCAAGCTCTGTGTTTCTGCCTTCCTGTCTGCCTGCCTGCTTGCCCTACTGACTGCCTGACTGACTGCTTGCGTGACTGACTGACGGATTGGCTGACTGTCAGCCTCTCTTCGAGGTGCTTTGCCGAAGGCAATAGATTTTTTTTCCCACCAAATACATGGCAAAAGATGATTTTTCTGAGCCCCCTTGATGTGCTGATTGCACAAGTCCCATTTTCATTTTTTGCCGAATTTTGGGTCCAGGTCACCTCCGTGGCCCAGGGGTCAATCTCCCTAGGAATTTTTTTGGGGGGGGATCTAGCCAGAGGGCTGTATCGACCCCCCGCGCCCCGGAGACGAAAGCCCGCCCGCCCTTCCCCACAAAACAAAGCGCAGACGTGGGCGCGTGCCGTCCCCCCGACGCGGCCCCTGACGCCGCAGGACCAGGGCCACGGGCGCGGCTCCTCAGGCCCTGATGCTCCGCTGTGCAGAGGCGTGGCGGCGGGTTCCCGCGCATGACTGTGCCCCGGCTGCGGTGCGTTTTGTGGGGGGCCCTGTGCCTGTCCCTCTGGGGGACAGCGGCGGCGGCGGCGCCCCCCGAGACCGTCGTGCGCCGGCCCGCCAAAGAGGCAGACGTGCAGGCGCTGAAGACACGGGCGTTCAACAAATGGATGCGGTCGTGGCACCCGATCAACCGCAAACTGAAGGTGGCGGACGTGCCGGGCATGGGCCGGGGCCTGATCGCGGCCACGGACATCGAGGCCAAGGAGAAGGTCCTTGCGATCCCCCTCCGCTACGTCTTCTGCCGCGAGACCATCATCCCGAAGCTGAGCCGCGAGTATGTGCCCCCGCCGTGCCGCCACCACGCCGGTCCTCGGGGCGTCGGCGGCCGCCCTTGGGTCCGTGGCAATCGTGGGCAGTCCGTTTTGACAGATAGCTGGTGGGTGGTCGCATCAGGACTGTTGGTAGTCACCCCCCCCGGGGCTAATCCTCACTGCGTGTGATATCCGCTACCACAGTCATTTGTGGGATCATCGTATCACCGGACAGCTCGGAACGTTTATTCCGAGACGTTGTCTCGAGTACTGTAAAGTGAGCAGGCTAAGCCAGCTCATCTTGGTCTCAGCCGAACAAAATACGACATATCGCCCCATGTCGGTGATGTGCATGGGAGGCATGTCGGTGATGTTGCTGGCAGTTCCCGATGCATTTCATGGGTTCAGATTTAGCTTACCCGACCTATGTGTCATGTCCGCTACCGCCCTGAGCTGTGGGACAATCGTAGCACCGGACCGCTCTGATTCCTGATCCCGAGAGCTCTCTCGAGTACCATCCGGTAAGAGGGCTTTGCCAGCTGAACCAGGTCTGAACCAAAAAAAAAGCATAGGAGGCATGTCGGCGATGTTGAGACACGCGGGCTTTGCGTCCTTCAGGTGGCGGCGATCAGCGTCCAGTATGTCCGAGACAGAGTTGCTGACGACGTATTTGCTCATGCAAAGGGCCCTGAAAGAAGACTCCGAATTCTACCGCTGGATCACTGTTCTCCCGAAGAAGTTCGATGTCCCGGTCCTCTGGAGCGATGACGTCATCCGACGCATCGAAATGCCGCAGACCGAATCGCGCCTGCACAACATGAGGTGCGGGCCGCGCTTTCGCAGGCAGGGCCCGGTGTTGCACTGTAGGGAACGGTCTCAACTCCCGGCCGCGGTGCGGGCAGACCGGGTGGCGGCGCACAGCCCGCACGGGCACTGCGCTTGGGTGCCAATGCCTTCAGGGGGGGGCGGCCCATTTTGTGGAACCTTTATGGAACACCCCCTCCCCCCTCCCCCACAGCACTGCACACCGGATGTACCACACCGTACCCCACCAGCCTTTATGGAACACCCCCTCCCCCCTCCCCCACAGCACTGCACACTGGATGTACCACACCGCACCCCACCAGCCTTTATGGACCACCCCCTCCCGCCCTCCCCCGAAACACTGCACACTGGAAGTACCACACGGTACCCCCCCCAGCCTTTATCGAGCACCCCCCCCCCCCCCCGTGCGCCCTCAGCCACAGCACTGCACACCGGGTGTACCACACGGTCCCGCACCAGTCCTGCTCCAAGCACCCTACTATGCGTTACCACATTTTAACAAGTTTTACCTCATCTGTTACTAAGTCTCACCAAACACCCTTCTCCCGACCACAGTGACTGTTCACTGCATAAAGGTGGCTCATGCCGTCATGCACATGTCTGTGTTTGCTTGACGTCACCTGAAGAGACACTCAGAGCCGGGCTTGTGCTGTTGGTGGTGCTGTTCACAATGTGTGTATTTACGCATTCCACCCATGTTCTGGTGTACCAGTCGCTGCCCTGGGTGTCTGTGAAGGCACGCAGGCTGCAGGACTTGGAAAAGTTGAAGAAGTATGTTCCCATTCACAAGCAGGGCGACGTTTGCCCCCATGGGGTCCCACCCCTTGTGGAGAGGGACAACAATGGCGACGATTCGGATTCGGAATAATCATCGGTCCCCTGTGCATTCCTCTATCCCGTGTATCATCGAGTTTCCAGCTGTTTGCTCAAAAACGTGAACACCTTCCCCCCCCCCCCCCCCCTTTCACCCATACATTTCTGAAATGGCTTTTTCTCACGGAAAAAAATTATACACATGCCCCCCCCCCCCAACGGAACGCTATTTTGGTGCATCGGTCCAAAAGTTCAAAAAACGCAGGAGAAGTGCCAAAACCCACCGCGTTGGCACAAACTGAATGTCCCCGAGGGATATGCAGTGACCCTGTGTTGAGAGGCATGGCCAACAGGCCGTCAGTTGTGAGGTCTGCATTTCCCTGTTTTGTCAGCCGGACCTTGCACCAGGCAATGGCCAGGATGCTCCCTCACTGACGCCGCAGCTAGCACTGACAACTCCACACTACACCGCCTGATGGCGACAACTGACTCTGCAGACTGGGGTATAGGTGTGCTGCAGTACGTGGGTGACACGTGGTGGACTGCGGTCAGAGAGCGGGCCTGGTGGTGGTAGTTGCGACGGTGGGCTGTCAACGACATTCCGCCTGGGATTCCGGATCCAGCAGCGGGAATCACCAGCTCTGCGCGGGGTTGGATGAATCAGAAGGTGTTGCGTGTGCTACGGGAACTGCGGAGTGCACACGACAGCCACGATTACGCCCGGGCGAAATTCCTTCAGGCAGAACTACAAGACATGGCTCAGGAATTACAGGTCCCCCTGAATTTAACATCTGCGGTGGTTGTCCCCGATGTCACTATCCCCTAGAAGACTGCTATCTGCAGCGTTCTGAGGCGTGTCCTCAGAACGACAGACATGTAGGCATGGCAGAGACAGGCATATGCCCGGCTCATCCGTGTTGTGAGGAGCAGTCCTAATAAGTTGCACACCGTTTTCGGCCGTGCAGCTAAAAAGGCGGATCTGGGTGCCACCAGACCAGAGTGTTGCTGCCACAAGCAACGTGACCGTCTCGAGGAAATAGGTGAAGTGCGCGAGGCTGAGGGGCATTTAGCTGTGGTACCTGTCGTGGTTAGAGCACAAGACGGCACGGTACTCCGTCCCCGTGACGGGCTACCCATCAATGGGCTGAAGGCGAGAGAGGTAACCTGCAAAGCTATTCAGGCATTTGCTAAATAGGTGAAGGGTGCTGTGCCCGACCTGAATACTTCCCTCCCTGCCTACCTGTTCCCCGAGTCAGGCAACGGCCTCAAATATGTCCAGAGCGTTGTATCTGACTTATCATGCATGTTGTATGTTAGGATCGTGGATAAGGGGCCTGGGGAATTATGGGGGTTCTGCAAGGCGTGGGCATGGGACGTTGTGCATGAGTTCCTGAACAAGGAGGGGTACAAGCGTGTGCAGGACACAGCGGCTGAGTGCCACCAGCTTATGAGCAGCATTGCAGATAACCAGGGGTGGTCTGTGAACTCAAAAGCAGAGTTGTGCAGGTTATACTTGCTTGGGAAGGCGAAGAGTTTGCTTAAGGGTAAATGGTTATGGAGGCCCATTGCTGCGAACCCTCAGCTAGTGCTACACAAGGTACAACTCACAACGGCGGCTAGGGCGTTCACAACATTTTTGCGCATGCTGATTGATGAAATACCGATGAGTTTTCAGGTGCTCCGGGTGACCGACGTGGCACAGTGGTACAGATGGATAGACTCCATGGGGTTAACCACCCTGGTGGAATTGGACTGCAAGGAACAGTTCAAACGTGTGCGCCCTGAGTGGGTGGTACAACACATGCGAGCTGCATCCTCATGGCTATACACGAGGAAGAGGTGGCGCAGTACTGAGTTAACGTGGAGCATTCACAAGGACCACAGGAAGTTAGATAGGGCAGGCAAAGCGTGTGCACAGGGGTTCAGGTATGTGACTCATGAAGATCTGGTTCGGCTGGTCGACTTTGACCTCACTTCTAACAACCGGTGCACGGCGGCTGGGCAGGTGTGGGAACGTGATGGCTGCATCCCGATGGGCGGGCCCTTCAGTGCGCAGGCGGCGGATGTGCATTGTGTGTGGTCTGCATACCAGAAGAGGGGCCTGTTCAGAAGGTTAGGTGACCTGCAAGTGTCTGATTCTGGTTTCGTGTACTGGGTGGGAACCCACACCACTGCAATGTGCCAGTTTAGAGATAACATCTTAGTAGCGACAGACGCGCCGCGTGAGGCGTGGGCCGACGTCGTGGGGGGGACCAAGTATGTGCTCCAGACAGCGTGGGGGCTGCCCGTAGTTTGCGAGTGCATAAATGATGAGCAGGAGTACTGCACGGGCAAGTGCTGTGGACCCAAATGCAAGGCCATGGGAATAGTGAGGGGTCCGACAGGGGCGGGGATGGCGTTCGCAGAACCGGCAGCGCTGGCGGCATCGTGGGAACTGAAGCTGGGTCCCCCCCTCCTGAGCCCGGGGAGAGCGTACCATGGGTACCTGGGAGCTATTTTTACAGGGGTGCTGAAAAATGGGCTGCCATTCACTGATTCGTGGGCTGCACAGATTTTCAGTGCTGCAGCATGGTTGCAGGTTGCCATGCTTTCGGGCTACGGTAGGGCGGAGGCTATGAGGGCCATGCATAAGGGCGTGTATAGGGCATATGCCACTGCTCCGCATGATGTTCAAGCAACAGTGAAGGCCGTGTATTCGATATTGTGTATGCTGCCGGCGGCACGGCACACTGTGGCGCGACACATAAGCCAGTGGCTTCGAGGTCATGCGTACTGGGAGAGGGGACAGTACAGCAGCTGGTATGCACCTGGACAGCTGGAGCTGCAAGGGGTGACGGGGTGCTGGTGTTCTGATTTTCCTTGCCTGAGTCTCTTGAGTGAGGAGATGTGATATAGTGCTGTATGTATCCGCATGTGCATGTTTGTGCTACAGACGCGCAGCACGGGGTAAGAGGCCTGGACTGGTCCAGAGGTCAGAGGTATAGACTCGTACCACAGTAGCGGAGGTTCGATCCCTCCTATCGTCATAAACACACCACCGCCCCCTACAGCAGCCCACTCGATACCGGCACTGCCGGCCGCGGTAGGTGCGCCTCGCTGCTTTTTCGAGCACACCCCTGCCCCCCTCCACTGACAAAAAACACACCACCGCCCCCTCCGGCAGCGCGCTCGGCTTGCGGGTCTTGAAGCCCGGCCGCGGCAGGGGCGCATTCACTGCAGCCGGCCACCTGCTTGCCTTCTCTTCTCTTCTCTTCGGCGGTGGGGCCGTGCGCACAGCGGGAATCGAACCGGCGCCTTCACGGCACGAGCCCGGTGACTCAACGACTAGAACAGCACCCACCACAGCCAGATATACGGGCACAATCACACACCAGCACAGCACACGGTACCGTGCTACCTCGAGATCAGTTGCCAGCTGCCACCCTGTATGCGTGTGTGTGTGGAGTCCCGGCTACGGGACTTCCAGCTCCCCTTTCGTCCTTTTGCTCGGTTTCAAGGCTGTCAGTGGTGATGAGACGTGCGGGCACCTGGTAGTGATTGGGACAGGGTAACCTAACCAGAAGCAAACGCTGTTGGTCTATCGTCCGGGTTCCTGGTGAGGAGGTGCAGTGGGCAGAGACAGGGACGAACCCACGCTGAGGTAAATTTGCAGATCCTTACGCTCTGCTTGCTATGCGAGCGTGACCGCGGGCTTGCCCAAGGCTGCCGTTGAGCTGCTGGCCCTGCTTCTCCTCACACAGAAAGGCGCCTAGTGCAGGCGCGACATGCTACTGTTTTTGTTCTGCTTTGCACCTGACGAGATCTAGTACATCCAGACCAGTCTTCTCTGTGCTTTGTTTGTCGCCGAAGTGTGTGTGTGTGTGTGTGTGTGTGTGTGTGTGTGTGTGTGTGTGTGTGTGTGTGTGTGTGTGTGTGTGTGTGCGTGCGTGCGTGCGTGCGTGCGTGCGTGCGTGCGTGCGTGCGTGCGTGCGTGCGTGCGTGCGTGTGTGCGTGCGTGCGTGTGCGTGCGTGCGTGCGTGCGTGCGTGCGTGCGTGCGTGCGTGCGTGTGCCGTGTGCCGTGCGTCTGCGTCTGCGTCTGTGTCTGCGTCTGCGTCTGCGTCTGCGTGTGTGTGTGTGTGTGTGTGTGTGACCTGACCAATGCCGCACATTGCGCTGTTCCAACAGACCGAAAGACGTCTCGGGCTGCCCGGCAGCTCCTGAGGAGTTTTCTTTCACCGATTTTCTTGCTTTGCTCTCGTTTGCGGTCCTCATCGTGTGTGTATTATCCCCCTTGGTATGGGTGCACTGTACGCTCACTATACGCTCCTGTCTGGCCATGGCAGAGGTGTAACAATACGAAGTATGTACAAGGCGATGCACTGCACATACAGAGCCAGCACCCACGATGTGCGTGCGTCCATGACGGCCGTGTATACCATTTCACACCAGATGCCAGCACCCAAATGCATTGTCCTGCACCACGTGTGAAGGTGGCTGGCGTGGCAAACGAATGAGCTGCCACCTCGAAAACCGGGGGAAGAGGTGGTGTCAGTGGGTGATGGGGCACAGGCTGTGTGTGTGACGGGCCGTGGCATGAGGAAAAGTGGAACTGGGGAACATGCGGGTGGGGAGGGGGGGCGACCCCCGCACCAACCAGCACAACCGCGGTACGCCAGCTATTGGGCACCGCTGACGCACAAACGGCACCCGCCGCAACCAGCACAGCCCGGGCACACCAACCGCTGGGCTGCGCGAACGCGGCAACGACACCAGCAGGAGCACCGGCCGCAGCAGCCGACAGAACGCAGCGACCCGACGCAACATGCGAAGGGAAGAACGGGTGACTGTCCAGGGCCCCGTAAAGGAGCAACAACCCGACGGAATGTCACACAGGGGGGGGGGGGGGGCTGATGGGACCACTTATCCCCCGCATCGAGGGCAGGGTCTCGCGGTGCAGCCGGCAGGCACTCCCCCGCGCTCAGGTGGCAGATGCAGCAGGAGTACGAGAAGCTCAAGACCAACTTCTGGGCGCAGCATCTCTCCGCCGAGGACCTGCAGAAGCCCTACTCGTACCGGCGCTTCCTCTGGGCTAAGCAGGTGCTCAGCACCCGCGCCTGGAACATGCAGGGCCGGCAGTACCTCGTCCCGGTCGCGGGCATGTTCAATCACGCCCCAGATCAAGGTCTGCCGCCCGCGCGCGCGCGGGGCCCGCAGCAGATGGCCGAGGGCCGCGCACCGGGGCACAGGGCGTGTGGTATCGGGCACAGGCCCGGGCGTGGGGCCGCGGAGCAGCGCGAGCCGGGCAGCCCAGGCCGTCTCCTGAGAACAACGACCCCCCCAGAGCACGGCCTGGGGCGTTGTGAAGCCTGTCAGCCTCCGCGGGGGAGGGGGCGCCACGGGGGTAGAGTGCCGCAGCAGCGGCATGTACCCTCCCCCCCCCCCCCCCCACACACACATCAATGCAGAGCCCCCCCCCCCCCCCCCCCCCCTCCCCGTTCGAAGCCCCTGTCAGGAAAAGTATCCTGCAGATGCACACCCCAGCGCGCACAAGTCAGTGCTGCAGCCGGCAAACCCCCGCATGGACTCGGAGTGTGCATCGGGATGCACCCGGTCAACGGCACGGGCAACAGCCCCGTCTCCGGGACAGCCGACCCCCGGAGTAGTCAAACAGGACAAGTCATCCGGGGGCTCCGTTGACACAACCAAAACACGTTCGGACCCACAGAGGGTCAGAACGAGCAGTGGCGAGAAAGGCCAATAAGCGCCGCCAAAGACAAGCAAATCAACACCATGGCCTCGTGCCAGCCCCCCCCCTCCCGGAGCTGACGTCGACCAACACCAGCAGGTGACACCAAAGACATCGCACCGGACACCGGCAGGGCGTTTTGCAGCGGACAGTGTCCGTGCGGTGAAGCTCACGAGGGGGGGGGGTGGACCCCAGCAGGAACACAGGCCGCAGCGGCCGACAGAACGCAGCGACCCGACGCAACATGCGAAGGGAAGAACGGGTGACTGTCCAGGGCCCCGTAAAGAAACAGCAACCCGACGGAGCAGCCACAGGGGCAGGGGGGGTCAGTTTCCGTACGTGCAGACACCCCCCCCCCCCCCGGGCAACCAACACACCGAGTAGGGGAATGCCATGCACGCAGTGCGCACGCAGTGCGCACGCAGTGCAAAGTTTTGGATGTCGGCAAATACTCGAACCCTAGTTTTGGCCCCTTTTCACAAGTTTTTGGTTCCGTACCAGGGTTTTTTTGGCTTCCCAAGCATTTGGGATGTGGCATATTTGAATTGTCAACCATTTCCCCCTAGAAGAGGCCCATCGACAAAGTGTACACAGTCGACACGACCCGGATCTCGACGTCGTCATTGTCGACACTGCAGCGAGCCTCGTATCCGTAGAGGCGGTTCGATTCGCCCTGCAGAGTACTCTTCCGGACAGATAGTACGTGCACCAAAACCTTGGTCGACTTCAAGGTGATTCTCGAACTGAGATGCTCAAGATCATCGATCGGTATGGCCACGTCCACAACTGCAAAGAAGTCCACGTGGTCATCGTCGCTCGAAGGCTCTCGATCGCCGATACTCGATGGTGTTGAGTCGACACCAGGACCGGACAGTTCTTCTTCGACGATGCTGTTGGTTATAACTACAACCAGAAGTATCGATGGACACCTGGCCAACCCTATGGTATTGACACCTTTCAGTCTTCCCCCTAGTAAACAGGTGACAGGTATTCTTGGGTGAGTATCCTAGCCTCTACGTGCACAATATGCACGCAGTGCGCACGCAGTGCAAACACTTAGCCTAGGACAGCCACAGCCACTGAGAGCCAAAGGAGTGCTTGAACACAGTGGCGGTGGGGATAGAACAGGAGGGATGCGGCACGCCGGCAGTGCATCCGCCGAACACTTTCAACACCAAACAGCCCATCGGAGTTTGGGTTGTGGATGTGTTGCAGATTGATGCCGGATGACAGCTTTGCGTTTCGTCTTGATCGTTCATACCAATGGGCCATGGAGAGTGCGTTAGCGCGCCAGGCACGTGCCGGGCGCGCCGGGCAAAGTTTTCCCACGCTTTGGTGTGGCCCCTCGAGTTGGGGTTAAGGACTCCCACTCTTCGGCGCGGCCACTTGAGTGGTCCGTCATGCGCAAGAGGGGGATTCTTTGATTTTGAGGTGGGTGGCCATGATGGGACCTACAAGGGTAGGGTGCGTGTGATCGTCCCATTTGTTGGGTGAAAAAATGGGAAGTTATTTGATTGCCAACAGTCATACAATGTGCCTGTACTCAGGGTTCATGGGCTAGAGGAGGGGGTGATGTTTGGGGGTAAAGCATTGTGATAGATGGCCGGAACATTCATTTGGATGCCGAGCGCGCGCCGGGCAAACGTACCCTCATGGGGACCACATTCATGTACCATGCGGACCACGCCTATGGGCCACGCGAACCACGGCGTACCTCCTCCAACACACGAGACCGCTGTCGGTTGAATGATGATGGCGCCCTCCTTGGCACACGTTGGACAGGGACGTTGCGCACAGCACCGGCACGAGGGCACAGGGCACGGCGTGGGGCCGCGGGCACGAGGCGCAAGGGCCCGGGCTCGCGTCCGCGCTGCCCCGTCTCGCCCCCGTTCGTGCGCAGAGGACTACGACTTCCGGTGGGAGACCGCGACGGGCGCCCGGTCGCAGAAGTTTCTGACGTACCACAAGTTCGAGACGCCAAGTGGACGGCTGGTGCAGGCCCCGCGCGGAGCGGAGTTGGACACGCTGGCGATCGTCCTGGCGGACCGCAGCTGCAAAGCGGGTGTGCCATGGCATCCGCATGAGCGTGCGCCACGGGTGGCCGCCGGTTCAGATACCCCCCCCCCCCCCACAACGCCCCCCCCCCCCTCCCTTGTGCCCTGTGCCTTGCGCCAACCCCCCCCCCCCCCCCCCTTGCGGGCCTCCGGCTACCACAACCCTGTCGGGGCCTGGCATTCCAACAGGCGGTGCCCCACTGCCAACCGCCAACCGTCACCAACCGCCAACCGCCAACCGCCACCAACTGCCAACCGCTCACCGCCAACCGCCACCAACCGCCAACCATTGTTCCATTGTTTCTGTGGTTTTGTGCCTTGCCCATGGTGCGCACTGTGCGGCCCCGATGAAGGGGGAGTGGCCCCCCTGACATCCCCCCCACCTTTCGCTCTTTGGAGACCAGGGGACGCGCGAATGGGACCGTCGGTTTGGTCGGTTGGTCGGTCGGGTGCGCGAAAACGTGCGCGGGCGGCCCATCAGCGGGGGACCCGTCCGTTGCGGTGGGGCCGTCCCGTCCGGTCGTGCCCGTCGTCGTGGCGGTGGCCGTCCGTGCGTGCGGCGTCCCCGGTGGGTTCTGCAGGGGAGCAGATGTTCGAGTCGTATGGGGACAACGACAACGCCATCTACCTGGACTACCACGGCTTCGTGCCGCAGTGGAACCCCTACGAGTGCTTCCGCGTCCACCGCCTGCCCTTCGACACCGTCCAGGACTGGAACGCCGACCCCGTGGCCGCGGACCGCCGCGCGCTCCTCCGCAGGTGTGCCCCCCGGCCCCGGCCCAGGCCTGGGGACAGCCAGTCCCTTTGGGGACGGCCCCAAAAGGACGTGGTGGGGGGGGGGGGGGGGTGGACAGCAAAACCAGTCAAACGACCCCGGCAACAACCAGCACAACCCCCAATACGCCAACTATTGGGCGCCGCTGACGCGCAAACGGCACATCCCGCCACATTCAGCACAACCCCCAGCACACCAACGACTGGGCTCCGCGAACGCGGAAACGACACCAGCAGGAGCACCGGCCGCAGCGGCTGACAGAACACAGCGACCCGACGCAACATGCGAAGGGGAGAACGGGTGACTGTCCAGGGCCCCGTAAAGAAATCGCAACCCGACGGAATGTCACACAGGGGGGGGGGGGGGGGGCAAAGGGGGTTGGGCGTGCCGCTATCCCCAGCGATCCTTCCACTGACTCGGAGGGAGCTGCAGGGTCATGCAGCCCCTCCTCCCGCGACCCCATTCCTTCCGACGGCTCTGGCTCAGGCACTGAGTAACCGCCAACAACGATACTTGCGAGTCTTGGACCTGTCAACCGCCGGTTGTTGAGGAGGACCCCCCCCCCACCCCCCCTCCCCCGGGCCAACCACGGAGCCGTTGCTTTTATTTTGTGTGAGTTACGGTGAAGAGCGAACTCCCGAATGCAAGTTTGAAGGCTAAGTGGCCCCTGCGGGAGGGGGAAGAGCTGACCCAGGCCGCCCCAAAGCAACATTCGGGACTGGTCTGGTTTGTGCTGCAGTGCAGCGAGGCAAGACAATGAACCGAGAATGGCGGCTATGACCATATGCCTGTGACACGGGGGGTAAATGCGAGCTCAGCATCCGTTGCTCATGGCCCTCGGGCCCAAACCCCCCCTCCCCCCGGTCTCAAACATGACTGCCGGCGGCGGGACGTCGGCACAGTGGCGGTGGGTTGCGGTGCAGGAACGGGCGGGTCGTGGCGGGGCACGCCCCGCCCCCCGCGCACGCGTCCGCCCTCGTCGATGACGCGAGATGGCCCACCGACGACGCGTTGATCGACGACCGACACCCGCCGGGCCCATGAGCGCCGAGTTCCGCCGCAGCGCAGTCCAGAGGACCTGGATGACCTCAGCGTTCTCCCGGGGCATCGCTGTTTTGTGGTGGGCACATTGAAGGGGCTTGGCTGGGGGGGGACAGAGGCGCGCGCACGGCAAAAACAGTCAAACGACCCCGAGCAACAACCAGCACAACCCCAGCACGCCAACTACTGGGCGCCATTGACGCGCAACCTGCCACATCCCGCCACATCCCGCACAGCCCCGGCACACCAAATACTGGGCTCCGTGAACGCGGAAACGACACCAGCAGGAGCACCGGCCGCAGCGGCCGACAGAACGCATTGACCCGACGCAACATGCGAAGGGAAGACCGGGTGACTGTCCAGGGCCCCGTAAAGAAACAACAACGCGACGGAATGTCACACGGGGGGGGGGGGGGGCAACATTGCAAATTTGGGCCCGGAATGGACCGGGCGGCCTTCTCAACACACGCTGCCTCGTCACAAACCTTCCACCAGCACCAACTTTATTTCCGGACAGAAGTGCTGCGTGACCGTACAAGAGGTCCACCTCCGTGCCCCCGGGCCCAAGCGCACACAAGCGCGCGGAGTGTTGCGTAGCCAGGGAAAGTACGCGTGCGCACGCGCGCCTGCACGTGTCTAGCCACCGGTCTGTTCCACACACCCGCGGCTTCCAGGTGCTCTGTCTCCCCACTGTGAACATCCCCGCCCCGCCCAGGGCTGTCTCTAAGAAGCTAGATTTTTTTTGTGAAGGACAGCCCTCAAGGACAGCCACGCGCCAACCGCCGCCAACCGCCAACCGCCACCAACCGCCAACCGCCAACCGCCAACTGCCACCAACCGCCAACCGCCAACCTTTGAAATAGAGAAGGTCCCCGGACCACGAAGCAGAGAGCGTCCCCGTGAACGTCCGTTTCTGCTCGCGGTACGAAGCCCCCCCCCCCCCTTAAGGACAGCCCTGGCCCCGCCCCCCATTCCCGCAGGTTCCAGTTGTCAAACCCGCACCCGCCGGCGAACGCCGGGTACCAGATCATGTGCCTGCACGAGGGCGAGCTGTCCCTCCGGCTGTTGGCCTACTTCCTCGTGGGCCGCATGTCCGGGGCCGAGGTCAGCCAGTGCCGCCACGTGCCCACCCTTGCGGCGCTGGAGACCTGCTCCTCGGACAAGGACGCGGCGGCCAAGGCCCACCGGGACATCGTGCGGTGGATCTCCCGGGAACTGAAGCGCTTCTCCACGACGCTGCAGGTGTGCCGGGGGGGTGGGAGGGGGGGTTTCGGGACGGTCCCCTCGCCCCCCCTTCCCCCCCCCCCCTCGGCGCGGGCCAAAAAACCGGCCGATGTCGGCCAGGCCCAAAAGTCCCATGTTTCCCGTCGGCTGATGCGGCATTTCATCAAAGGAAAGGTGGCGAGGCTTTGGGGAAACGGGGGAAATGCGACTGGGAAACATGGGAAATTTGTCTAAAATTGTCCCATTTTTCTCCGTTTTTTCTGGAGTTTCCTCGCAGTTTCACACATCTTTTATACAGTTCTCACAATGTGTTTTTGGCACTTTCCCACAATTCCCCATTCTCCCCCATTTCCCCCCATTCCCCCCCATTTCCCCCCATTCCCCCCCATTTTGCCACCATTTTTCCCATTTCCCCCATTTTCCTTCACCTCCGCGTTGGCTACTTCGGCTGCGGCTAACGCCGATGCCTGCCCCTCTGCCCCCCAGTGACAGCGCTCGACCATGAGTTGCGAATCATATACCTCTTTACTGTACCATATTGCGACCCTGTCATCCTCTATGCTCCCTACCGTCTGCTCTCGTGCTTCGATGTGAGCTTTCCCCGCAGAAACGACACCAGCAGGAGCACCGGCCGCAGCGGCCGACAGAACGCAGCGACCCGATGCAACATGCGAAGGGAAGAACGGGTGACTGTCCAGGGCCCCGTAAAGAAACAACAACCCGACGGAATGTCACACGGGGGGGGGGGGGGGCGTGGTCCCTCTACGCGCCGGTGCCGGTGCAGCCCCTCGGCGTCCCACCCACTCCATCCTGCCCAAGAGACGGAAGTCCGCCCCCCCCCCCCCACATCCGACGGGGGCAGCGGTACCACAGGGCCTCATCATCGGCAGATGCCGCCCGGCGGTCGCGTTACTTTGCCTTTTGAGGCCCAGCAAGGGAGGCCCGGCACTGTGGTCCCTGGGCACGGCCGCCCGGTCCCTCTGGTTGGGGGTCGGGCCGCCCCCGCCCCAAAGGGGGGGCTTGGGGGGGGGGGGGGTTGATCTTCAATGAGTCGCGCGTTCCCGAGGGGACGTGCACTTGTAGCGGACTTGTCCGGAGGACACACGCATGGACCTGGCGGCCGCGCATCCGATGGTCCGATGCTCGATTTCACCGCACGTAGATCGAGTGATGCCATTTTCGACGCCCTCCGGCCACGGCCGGGGCGAAAATTTCGGAACCGAAAACCCTTTTTTCCGCTCGAAATCGAAAAAGTCCAAACGTTTCGCAACAAAAGGGGGACAACAGTTTTTTCGGACGCGCGCGCGCCGTCCCCTTCCCCCCCCCCCCTTTTTTTTTTCAGGGGTGGCCTGACAGCCCCAAGAAGCCCTGCGAGAGACGGCCAGACGTCCCCCGCACACCGTCGTCGCGAAGTCTCCGGCGCCTTCAGGGCACCCCCCCTCCCCCCCCCCCCCCCCCGCGTTGTGGCGGTGGTCCTTGACACCGCTGCCTCGGGCATTGGTCTGGCCGGCGGGCGTCGGGTCTCATTGCGGGGGCACTGCTCATCTGCAGGACGACGCCGAGCTCTTGAAGGCCGAGGGCCTGTCCGGGGGGGAGCGCGCGACGCTGCAGTTCCGGTACACGCAGAAGCAGATCCTGAGCAGCATCCGGGACTTGGCCCACGACAAGTCGAAGCACCTCCCGAAGGCCCGGGCGAACCGGCCGCGGCCCGTCGAGCGGCCGTACCAACGGGACGAACTCTAATGTGAGTGCGCTTTGGTGCCCCCGGGCCGTCCCCTTCGACGCGGAGGCGCGTGCGGCGGGTGGGGGTGGCGGGCCCGGCGCGGGGCGGGGCGGGGCGGAGCGGGTGACTGGTGTGCGGGCTGCGTCGGGCAGCAGCCGTTTGGCTCCGCTGCACAGGGCCGGGGGGTTGTGGGGCGGTGTGGGCCCCGCCGCCAGCGTCCGCGGGTCGTCGTGTCGCTGTTGAAGCCCCCCCCCCCCCCCCCCCAGACGGTCTGTGCACCCGCCGCAGCCCCGGCCCCTGTTCACTGGACCACGTCCTCCGCCGGACCTCACGTCCCGTAGACATCCCGTTGACCAACCCCCCTCGCCCCCACCGTTTGCCCGTCGTCCCCCGCCTCAAATCGGCCGCGGTGAACGCGGCGCACGCGTCCGACCCCGACGCCCTGCGGCACGACGGCGCGCGCGACACCGGCCTCGGGGCTGCGAGAGTGCGCCGGGCCCCCTCCACCGGCGTCCACCGCCCACCCGCCCAGCCCCAGGGCCACGGCCGCATCGCTGCGGGGGGCACGCGTTGGGCATCGCCCTCCCCGCCGGACCCCACATTCGGAGCGGGACGGCGTGGCCCCGTGCGCTGCGTGCCCCGTGAGGCACAGACCGAAGGAGGCCGTCTCGGTGTGCCGCGGAGGGTTGTGGGGGGAAGCAGCGACAAGCCGATTAAAAGTGGGGGTAGGGCCGGGGGCCAAATCCAATTTACACTGTAAATTACGTAAATTTTTGTAAATTGCGCAAAAAGTGGCGTAAATTTTTGTAAATTTCTGTAAACTCGGTGTAAATTCGGGAACCCATGTCTTTTGCATGCTACTAGATGTTGGGAAATATCATAAACACCCCCCCACATTGCCCACATGTGATGTATATTTTTGTTTTCACCGTGTTTGTACCATGTTGCTGCTGCCTACCTGGTACATTGCAACATGAACTACTACTGAGCGCCAGATTTCGCAAGACGAGGCGCTATACAAATGTCGTTTGTTGCGAGGTGCTTTCAGCGGAGATTAGCAAGACGGGCCGCTATACAAATATCGTTTGTTGCTAGCTAAAGATCCTGCATTCGGAGCAAAACCCCGGCCCGAGTGTAGCGCCAATTTCACAATCACTAGTTGTGCCTCGTCTCAACTTTTGTTTGCGCCTCCAATGTTTAGGCAGTTTTCCTGTCTTTGTTTTTGTTAACCCATGGACGGGGTTGAGCAGCCCAATCAGACCCAACAGGTGTCAGCCGAGGAGCGGCGGGCAGCGCAAGCCAAAGAAATTCAAGAATTCAGAGAGCAACTCGCCCGAGTGGCAGTGAAGGAGGGGCCCCGCTTGCCCCCGCTGAGCGTGCCTGAGATCAACCGAGCCCTCGAGAAGCCCCAGTTGGCACAGTGGATGAGACTCATGCTGTCCAACATCAAGGCGTACGTACGCCTTAGGGCCGGTGAGGTGGGGGAGATCCCCCGCCCGAGCGAGTTCGGCGGCCAGGCAACGGAGACCGCGGTCGACCCAGGGGAACAGCTGGCGTGGAGGGTCTGGGACTGCGTGTCCCAGTCCCAGGCGGCGTATGCCCGCAGGTATGCAGGAACGCAAGGGAAGTCCAGCTCCGAGTCCAGCCAGTACGCCACGCTGGAGGAGGCATGGAAGGAGCAGGGGTCGGCGTTCACATGGCGAAGCGTAAAATTCAGGGAGGTGGGCGGAGTGCTGCAGTGGCAGTCACGGCAGGGCGAATGGATCCCTGTGGAGTCGCCGCCGAGCGGAGGGTGCCAGAGGTGCGCGCAGCGGGGCTCCCCCGACGAGCGCCACTGGCACTTTAGATGCCCACACTGGTCCCGACAGGACCAGCTGGAGCCCGGACCGGCCGCCCCGGGCTCCGGCGTCACGGACACAGCGGCGGAACTGCGGGCGCTCGCCCGCAGGTGGGAGACAGCAGCCCGGGCAGACGACCCCTGCTCGCCGGAAGAAAGCGCCATGCAGTCCTGGAGGCCGAGAACCCGCTCGCAGTATGCGTCCCGGCTCCGGGCCTTGGCGGCTTACGCGGAGCGCGCGGGCACGCCTGATCCAGCCGCGGCACTGGCAGGCCTCCTGGCAGAGCGGGCGCAAGCCGGCGCTACAGCGTCAGCCCTGCGGGGTATTACTTCCGCGGTCCGGGCCGTGGAGGATCTCCAGTGGCTGCCCCCCACAATCACCACCTTGCACAAGAGGATCGCGCGGGAGCCGCCTCCTCGGGCTCCCAGCCCTATCTGTCCCCAGCAGGCTTGGTCCAGCTGGTCGAAAAGGCCAGAGACTCCAGGAACGGAACGGTGTTCAGCGCGTTGGCCATCATCAGCTGGGTATGCTACCTACGGGTGGGCGAAGCAGCTGGCATCAGGGGAGGCGCCGCAGCGACTTGGGCCCGCAAACCAGACCTCGCCTACTACAAATGGTGGGGCAGATGGCAGAGCACGGCCGTGGCGATGCAATACGGCACCAAATGGTCCGACCCGGGAGTCGTTGCCCCTACAATACTGCCTGCATGGTCCCGTGACCAGGGGCCTTTGCCGACTCCGGAGCGTGTGGGCGTCCTGGCGCTGTGGGGCTCACCGATGTTCCCCAGTATCGCGGGCGCCCTCAACACCCCGACCAAGCGCAAGCCGAGGCGTCCGCGGGGTCAGGGACAGGGGTCCGCCGCGAGCGGCACAATTGGGAGCGGAGGCGAAGGAGACCAAGCCGCGACCGAGCTGGAGGAGTCCGCCGAGGATGGCTCTGCTGAGATGGGCCCGGGGCCTGAAGCGGCTCCTACCCTCCCTCCACTTCAGCCTTTGGCCTCTGCCATTGAGCGCGGCGCCGTGTCTCGGGAAGATGCGGGTCAGCTGTGCACGGTGGCGGGTCCTCTGGTTGCCGTGGGGGGGGGGGGGGCCTGGAAGCGTGGATCGAGGAGGATCCGGAGGCCCTCGAGTCATGGCTGTGGGGCATCAAACAGTGATGCCATGCAGCTAGCAACATAGGATTTCTGTGGCGTTGTGTTGTGTCGTTCTGACTTGTCTTGTTCTGACCTGTTTCCTGTACTGCCTGCTTTTTACCTCCCGACTGTAACCTTTCCATGTAACCTCTGACCCTCGCACCCACATCGCGAAACTAATGTACGTACCCCACCCCAACCACCCTCCCCCCCCTCTCCCTTGATGAATGTGCCGCTCTTTTTGCAGTTTGCTGTGCAGTTTTTTTGCAGTATTTTTCTGTCCTTGTGACAGCACAATTTTTGGACCACAACCTGGGTCTATGGTACGTTTCCCAGCCCATGATACCCCCTCCACCCCCGGTAGTGCTTGGGCAAACCCACCTACAAAAAAAACCCAGTATGTACACACAAAATTTTTTCTAATCCAAACACGAAACCAATCATACAAACGGTGGGAAAACGCCACTTGGGGTCACAAGGCCCAAGCAACCAATGTTCAAAACACCATATTACAGTGTTTTGAGTTTTTGTAATTGGTTGAACTGCTGAGTGACACCGTCTGTTTTTTAAATTTACACTTTTTTTTACAGAAATTTACGCCACTTTTGGGAAAATTTACAACAATTTACACCATGTGGGGGCCGGGGGCCAAAACCACTGTAAACCCCCGTAAATAATCGGCTTGAGCAGCGACCCGACGCAACATGCGAAGGGAAGAACGGGTGACCGTCCAGGGCCCCGTAAAGAAACAACAACGCGACGGACTGTCACACAGGGGGCGGGGGGGGGATACGCCAAAAAAAAAGGTTTACGCGACTTACGCGTTTTTCCGACGGGGGGGGGGGGGGCACACGCATCTGTTGCCCATGGCGGGCGTATGTGGGGGGGGGGGGGGGATGGAACAACGGGTGACTGTCCAGGGCCCCGTAAAGAAACAACAGCCCGACGGAATGTCACACAGGGGGGGGGGGGGCACCCGCGGTACCCCCGAGGGCGCGCACCATGACACCACCCGCGGGGGGGGGGGGGGTGGAGTGATTGGGCTTTCCGTAGGTGGCAACGCGGCGAGGCATGTGGGGGATGACCTGAACGCGAAGGGGAGTGGGCAGCGCAGACCGGCAAACGACCCCCGCAACCACCAGCACGACCCCCAGTGCGCCAACTACCGGGCCCCGCTACCGCGGCAACAACGCCACGAGGAGCACCGGCCGCAGCGGCCGACAGAACGCAGCGACCCGACGCAACATGCGGAGGGAAGAACGGGTGACTGTCCAGGGCCCCGTAAAGAAACCGCAACCCGACGGAAGGGACGGGGGGTGTTTTGGCACGAGGCCACGGTGTTGGTTTGCTTGCCTTTGGCAGCGCTTTTTGGACTCTCGCCGTTGTGCAGTCTGACCCTCTGCGGGTCCGAACGTGAAGGGACGGGGGGGGGGGCAGCACGTTCCTGTCGGCATACACCAACAACAACCACGTCACCACTGGCCACACCCTTTGCACGCAGTAATGGCGTGCGTTGCTGGCCATCCCTCTGCCCGTTGCGACCACCATGGCAGACTGTGCCCGTCGTGCGCTCAGACGTTGACGGCGCTTGTCCCTCAGCCACCAGCCCCCCAGGGTGTTGCACCGGATGTCAGCATTGTAATGGCTGCCACTGAAGCATGCACCGACGGTTCAATTGACTACAGCTTCGTGTTGAGAGTGGGTGGGCACCCGCGGTGATCGCTGCATGACCCCTCCGATCGGGGGGGGGGGGGGGAGCGACAATAAAGGGGATGGCTTGGCCAGCCAACCCCGTCGCTACCGGGTGCCAGGGCAACCCCTGCTCAACCGGCATCAGGTAGGGGGTGTCCCCGCAGCCCAGATGGGCTGTTTGCGCAACAGGAGCGGGAGCCCATCAGGGGCAGACCAGCCGTGAGGGGCAAAAGGACATATGGTGGACGGCCGGGACAGCGCGTGGAGGAACAGGGCACCTGGGCCTCACACACACAGAAACACAGCGAGGCAGGCTATGGACGGCCTGTGGACAGAGGCGTATGGACAGCAAAAACAGTCAAACGACCCCGGCAACAACCAGCACATCCTCAATACGCCCACTATTGGGCGCCGCTGACACGCAAACGGCACACCATGCCACATTCAGCACAGCCCCAACACACCAACGACTGGGCTCCGCGAACGCGGAAACGACACCAGCAAGAGCACCGGCCGCAGCGGCCGTCAGAACGCAGCGACCCGACGCAACATGCGAAGGGAACAACAGGTGACTGTCCAGGGCCCCGTAAAGGAACAACAACCCGACGGAGTAGCACATGGGGGGTCGATCACGCGGCGTGGCCGCGCATCGCACGTGTCGCTGCCCTGTGACCCGAAGCGCTCACTTCATCGCGGCCCTGGTGGACCGTGCCGTTGCCTCGTGTCGCGCGTGCCCCCCCCCCCCCCCCCCCGACGGAGGTGCCGCGATGTGGGTTGTCATTGGGCAGTGCTCTGCGGACGGTCGCCTTCCCCCGCTCATTCGAACCCCCGGCGGCTTCTGGTAAACCCCCGATCCGCCCAGCCTACAGGGCCTGCTACCCGCACACTGCCTACCTCTGCAGTCCGCTGTGCGCGGAGCACGCCCCCGAAGGCGGGCGGTGTGCGAGTGACACGTCGATGAACCGCACCACCGCCGGTGGTGTGGGAGGAACAGGTGCTCAGGAGGACTGCTTTAGTTGGCCCAGAGCAGGACATTCTGATGTGTAGGCGACCCCAACGAGACCCACTGCTCAAGCCATAGGCCGCTGGGGCGATTTTGCGAACCTTTGTTTGGCCGATTTCTTGAGGCTCGGGCAGTGGTGAAGCAGAAGCTTTGTTAAAGTGACACAGAGGAATGTACCATTCCGTGCACTCGGTTTTCGTTTTGCTCTAACCTTGTTGCTTCTAATCGAACCTCAAAAATGGAATTGGAGTCGAGACTCGGTGCATGGACTAATGCATTTGGATACGATTATTGAATGATTTGAAAGCCCTCAGGCTTCAACATTGCGACTGTTTCGAAAGCTCGGCCAGAAACACACGTCCACTGCCCTCAGGCGTCGCGGGCACACCCACAAAGCCCCCTGGTGCAGCAGCAACACACCTCCATTACCCCCCCCTCCCCCCCACCTCCCCACCGCCCGTGAGTGGAACAGCAGCGCAGGAGAAGCACACCTTCAACGCCCCCCTGTTGTAGGCGCAACGCGCCTCCGACGCCCCCTGAGGCAGGACGAACAGAGTCCCTCGGTGTTGGAGGGACGCACTTCCGAAGTCCTCCGGTGCAGGACGAACACACCCGCAGAGGCTCGCCGAGGCAGCGGCATACACCCCCAAAGCCCTCCGTCCGACTCCCTCCGGGCGTGTACCTCCGGTGCAGGAGGAACACCCCTCCGAAGTCCTCCCGTGCGGGTGGAACACCCCCAGAGCCTCTTGGTGGTGCAAGGAGCACACCTCCAAAGCCTCTCGGTGCACAAGGACAACACTTGCAAAGCCTTTTGATATGCAAAGACCACACGATACAATGTCGAGACCGGCCGCGTGTTGGACGGGGCAGACTTCGGATTGCTGGTGCTCAAGTAGATACATATCGGTTCGGGAGTAGGGGGGGGGGGTTTACGCCGAAAATTCCGTCATTTCTGTGCGCAGCCCAGCACCAGCTGAGCACCACCAATTGTGGACGACCCTGGGGTCTCTAAAAGCACATCATTTGTGAGCAACAACAAAAGGGGCCAAAAGCCTGGCCCCCTTGAAAATGGGCACGCGCCCGCCACCCATTGGTCAACGTCTCGTGAAATCTTTCGATTTTGACCCCCCCCCCCCGTACCCGGGTACCCCATTTTGGGGGGTTGGGGGGGGGTCAAACCTTACTTGAGTATTGTGGGCGCTGTGTGCAGATTCAGACCTCGGTCCTGAAGAACTTTCTTCCTTGTACATGGACCCCCTATCCCGTTGCAGTGGCCTTGGGTCCGAACTCCGGGTACCCCCGGTCGCCCCCCCACCCATGGGCCCTTGACAACGAGGACTCAGCCGTTTTTACACTGGTCAAGGAAAAAATTTAAAAGGTCGATTTTTGCCGAAACTCTTCTGTCGCCCCCGGGATGGGTTTGGGTGATCCTTTCGTCACAATACAGGTACTTGAGCATCCATCGGGACCCGCATGGCAACCACTAGGCCTGTGTGTCCCCCGTCATGGCCCCCCCGAAAGCCCCAAAGTTGCTGTTGTTGAGGTTGTTTAGTGTCTCCTGAAAGTCACCTCGGAGAGAGGTTGTCCGATCAAGCGCAGGCGCGGGTGTCGTATACCCCCCCTTTTGGGGGGTCATTCGCGTAGCATACCCCAAGGCATGATATTTGATGTCCAACCCATTGTAAAATCATTATTTGCCCAATAAGACGATCCTCCTGTGGATTTTTTTGATTCTGAGGCCTCTATCCCCTGAAAATGGATATCACTTTTTTTAGGGGTGGGGGGTGGGGGTGGGGTGGGGGGGGTAGGGGGGGGGTCAAAAGTTTGTGCTCAAAAGTTTGTGCTCAAAAGTTTGTGCACAGAAGGGTTGAACGAGGAACAAATTGGGGAGTGATGACCGGTCTGCCGGGGCTGGCAGCGATCGCCCGACCGGGATTCGAACTACCATCCTGTACGTTTGCCGCCGGCTGCATCACCGTTCGACCACGGCTTGGTCTGACAGTAATTGTGCTCCCCACTGCTTGAAGCCGAGTCTGCCACTGAAAAAACCCTAACTGTGTGTTTCTGCTCGCCTGCCTGCTTGCCCAATCGACTGTCTGTCTGACTAACTGACTGATTGGCTGACTGTCCGCCTCTCTTTGAGGTGCACTGCCGAAGGCAATAGAATTTTTCAAGTCACCGGGCAGAGGTTGTTAGATCGAAGCTAGGCAGGCCCGCATATAGGGGAAAACACCACGTACCCCCCCCCCCCCCCCCCGCCTTTTGGGCCTATTCGTGTACCCTACCCCAAGGGATTGAATTCTTTGTTTAATCCCTTGTAAAATCCTTATTTTGTCCAATAAACGCATCCCCCAATGAGTTTCTGGGCCGGACCCCCCCCCCAACTCCCTCCCACACTTGGAACCCACTTTGGGGGGGGGAGTTGGGGGGGGGGGTCAACAATGTTGAAAAAACGACCCCCCTTTTTTTTGGGTCAAAAATAATGAATCTTTTGGTTTCCTTCGATGTTTTTTGAGCCGAAAAAGTGTTTTCATGCCCCGACTCCATAGGGTTTGTGTGGAGTGGGGCGGAGTGGGACGAGCGCTTTATGCAGTGTATGCAGTGTTTAGTCGTTTTTGCTATGTCAGCGTTTTTGGTGACCTTAGTGACCCCGTGGTACCCACTCTATGGGGTGCAAGTGGGGATTTTGTGACAGCATATGCCTACTAGGATACAAAAGGACTGTTTTTGCCGTCTCTAGCCCCTGGGATGGGTTTTGGTGATCATTTGGTGACAATCTGGGGACTTGAGCACCCGTAGGGACCCACGTAGTAGCCACTAGGCCCATGTAGCCCGTGCCATGGGCCCCCTTAAACGCCCCAACGTTGCTATTGTTTAGGCAATTTGGTGGCACCTGAACATTTTTTCTGGAAAATTCAATTTTTTTTCTCTCTTCAAGGGTATCAAGGCAATAGAATTTTGCTGCCCCGGCAGGAAATGTGAAGGATGATGCCGAACCCGGTCAATAGCATCGAAAAATCCGTTTGATAGCGTCAAACAGACACAGTTGATGGCGTCAGAAAACCCAATCTCTGGGGTGAGCTGAAGAACGCACGCACCAATCCTGCAGTGAGGTCATGCGCGCACACTAATTCCTTGGGTGATGGGGCACGCGCGCACGCTCATTTCTGGTGTGAGCTGACGCGCGCACACGCTAGTTCATGGGGTGAGGTGACGCATGCGCATCATTCGGGGGGGGGGGGGCAAGCCTTTTTTTAGTGGCGTGCATACCCTCCCCCATGGGGGGGGTGCCTGCCTGCCTTTTTGGAAATCCTGGGTGCCCTCAGCGGAATCACCCTCCCCCCCCGGTGGGGGTAGGCCAAGAGTGGGTTGGCCTTTTTGGGGGAAAATATTTGTAAGCAAAATTTCCATTCTGTCCCTGAGCATTGGGTTCCCAGATCTGGTCAGTACCCTAGTGGCACTACATAACACGTGCCATCCAGAAGTCGTCGGTTCGAATTCTGGCGCTGTGGTAATTACATTTCCAGTGTCAGCAGGCTGCGCCGGGCCGAGATTTTGTGAGGGAAGGCGTGTGGTTTGATATTGGGTAGGTATTGTGGACAAGGCGGTGAGTGGGTGCCTGCCTCCTTGACTGGACCCCCCCCCCCCCTAGGGTAGGGGTAGGACAAAAGCAGTGCCTGCCCTGAAAAAGTGCCTGCCTCCTCGAAGATTTCACCCGCCCCTCCCCCCGTGTCACAAAAAAGGCTTGGGGGGGGGGGGGCGCAGTAGTGGAAATCAGCCCGCAAATGCGTCTCCCCATGCCAGAACTTTGTGCACGCGCGCAACACCTCACGCAAGAAATGGGCATCACGTCACACCCTCAGAACTAAAGTACTACGTTGCTCGCCCCTTTGTCAGCCCCAAAGGCAGGCGGTTTGTTGGCCACCCTCAAAACACAGGGGCTGGGGAGATGTGTCCCTACGCCCCCCAACGGGGGCGGGGGGCGGCAGGGGGATGAAAGTGGACGTAATAGAGGACAGTCCTTGTGCCACTCTGCCACGCCGGCCCCTTCCTTCGCCGCCGCATTCCGCAGGCCCTTGTGCCAGGGCCAAACCGCATGTTCTCTGTACTCTGCGTCGGGGCAGCCCCCGGCCCGCGGCCACCGCGGCCCAGCGTCCGCAGGTCTTGGGCATAAGTGGGCTGTGCGGAGCTGCGTGCGCCCCTGCCCCGGGCCCTTGCGATGGCCTCCAGACGGGCGCACATCAAAGCGGAGATGGAGCAGATGGTGAGCGGAGGTCTGGACGTGTGCCCGCGCATTTCAGTTCCATCCGCCGAGGCCGCCCTCTGTGGCACTGTGCCTGCGGGGGGGGGGGGGGGGGGCGCCACCGAACCATGGCAAACCTCCAGAGCAGATGTAGCAGGGGACCCCTGCCGGGTCTGGAGCCCCCGGGGGAAGTGCGAACCCCCCGTGGCCCAGTGGGGCCATCCTCGGCGCACAGGGATGGCCCCTGGCACGCGCTCTGCGGGCGCTTCCCCAACCCAACCCAGCCGCCTGTTCCGTGCGTGGCACATGGCAGCGCCCCAACGGGGGCGGAGGGTACGCCCTCCTGCGATTCCGCACGACAGGGAATGGGACCCGGGTTTGGGGCAAGCCGAGATGCAACCCACCTACACACCCCACACACAGTCTCCCATCACCCCCCTCCACACACACCATCTATGAAGCCCCCCCCCCCCCCCCCCCCCACACACACACCGTCTCCTGTCCCACCCACCCACCCCACATACACAACTCCTCGCACTCAACCGCGCTAAGCATAGGTCTCGCAACCGAAAGGTCGTGGGATCGATCCCCGGATCGGGCATGTCTGGAGGCGGGCGGCGGCAGCCGTGCGTCAAGGGCATCCTTTCTGGGGAAATTGCCAAATTGAGTAGGCTGTGGAGGCCGCCTCGCTGCCGCGAGCACCACCAGCTGTGAAAGCTGCAATACACACACAACACACGGGGCGACACGGCGATGACGGGCTCGCTGAACTAATACCGTGGAGCTGGCCCGGCGGAAGCCAGGGAGCCACCACCCCACTTCCAGGGTGGTCCTGGGGCAGCGAGCCAGGTTCTGGCCTGAAACTGCATATCGCACTGGTCGAGGGGCAACACAGGGACGCACCCCTGGCCTGCAACGAAGGCCTGCTACAATGGGGAGCGACCCGACCCGAGGATGCCAGTGTGGCCATACAGGCTCAACCGGGAGACCTGGTAAAAATGGTGAAACCCCCACCCATCCCACACACACACACACCGTCTCCCATCCCACCCACCCACCCACCCACCCCACACACCCGGGGCAACAAAGGAGGACCTCAAGGCGGTGTACAAGAAGATGGTCTTTCGACTCCCACCAGACAAAAACAAAAACAACGGGAGGAGGCAACGGAGTGGTTCAAGCGGTTGAACACAGGTGCTGCAGTGCGGCGGGACATTCGTGAGCAGTGACCGGTCGCCTGTGACACGGGGGCGCTCAGTCGCTAAGTATCCGTGGCTTCATGGACACACACACACAGTCTCCCTTCACAACAACACACAGCCCCCCATCCCCCCGCCCCACACACACAGTCTCCCCTCACAACAACACACAGCCCCCCATCCCCCCCCCACACACAGTCTCCCCTCACAACAACACACAGCCCCCATCCCCCCCCCCCCACACACAGTCTCCCTTCACAACAACACACAGCCCCCATCCCCCCCCCCACACACACACAGTCTCCCTTCACAACAACACACAGCCCCCATCCCCCCCCCCCCCACACACACAGTCTCCCCTCACAACAACACACAGCCCCCCATCCCCCCCCCCCACACACAGTCTCCCCTCACAACAACACACAGCCCCCATCCCCCCCCCCCCACACACAGTCTCCCTTCACAACAACACACAGCCCCCATCCCCCCCCCCCCCCCCACACACACAGTCTCCCCTCACAACAACACACAGCCCCCCATCCCCCCCCCCACACACAGTCTCCCTTCGCAACAACACACAGCCCCCATCCCCCCCCCCCCCCACACACAGTCTCCCTTCACAACAAGACACAGCCCCCCATTCCCCCCCCCACACACACAGTCTCCCCTCACAACAACACATAACCCCCCCCACACACACACACAGTCTCCCTTCACAACAACACACAGCCCCCATCCCCCCCCCCCGCACACACAGTCTCCCTTCACAACATCACACAGCCCCCCATCCCCCCCCCCACACACACAGTCTCCCCTCACAACAACACATAACCCCCCTCCCACACACACACAGTCTCCCTTCACAACAACACACAGCCCCCACCCCCCCCACACACACACAGTCTCCCCTCACAACAACACATAACCCCCCCCCCCCCCACACACACACAGTCTCCCTTCACAACAACACACAGCCCCCATCCCCCCCCCCCCCCCGCACACACAGTCTCCCCTCACAACAACACACAGCCCCCCATCCCCCCCCCCCACACACACAGTCTCCCCTCACAACAACACATAACCCCCCCCCCCACACACAGTCTCCCCTCACAACAACACACAGCCTCCACCCCCCCCCCCCGCACACACAATCTCCCCTCACAACAACACACAGCCCCCCATCCCCCCACCCCACACACACAGTCTCCCCGCACAACAACACACAGCCCCCCATCCCCCCCCCCCCCACACACAGTCTCCCCTCACAACAACACACAGCCCCCCATCCCCCCCCCGCACACACAGTCTCCCTTCAAACAACACACAGCCCCCCATCCCCCCCCCCCACACACACAGTCTCCCCTCACAACAACACACAGCCCCCCATCCCCCCCCCACACACACAGTCTCCCCTCACAACAACACACAGCCCCCATCCCCCCCCCCCCACACACAGTCTCCCCTCACAACAAGACACAGCCCCCCATTCCCCCTCCCACACACAAACAGTCTCCCTTCACAACAACACACAGCCCCCCATCCCCCCCCCCCCACACACAGTCTCCCTTCACAACATCACACAGCCCCCCATCCCCCCCCCAACACACACAGTCTCCCCTCACAACAACACATAACCCCCCCCCACACACACACAGTCTCCCTTCACAACAACACACAGCCCCCCACCCCCCCCCCACACACACAGTCTCCCCTCACAACAACACATAACCCCCCCCCCCACACACAGTGTCTCCTCACAACAACACACAGCCTCCACCCCCCCCGCCCCGCACACACAGTCTCCCTCACAACAACACACAGCCCCCCATCCCCCCGCCCCACACACACAGTCTCCCCGCACAACAACACACAGCCCCCCATCCCCCCCCCCCCCCACACACATCTCCCCTCACAACAACACACAGCCCCCCATCCCCCCCCCGCACACACAGTCTCCCTTCAAACAACACACAGCCCCCCATCCCCCCCCCCACACACACAGTCTCCCCTCACAACAACACACAGCCCCCCATCCCCCCCCCACACACACAGTCTCCCTTCACAACAACACACAGCCCCCATCCCCCCCCCCCCACACACAGTCTCCCCTCACAACAAGACACAGCCCCCCATTCCCCCCCACACACACAGTCTCCCCTCACAACAACACATAACCCCCCTCCCACACATACACAGTCTCCCTTCACAACAACACACAGCCCCCCATCCCCCCCCCCCACACACAGTCTCCCTTCACAACATCACACAGCCCCCCATCCCCCCCCCAACACACACAGTCTCCCCTCACAACAACACATAACCCCCCCCCACACACACACAGTCTCCCTTCACAACAACACACAGCCCCCACCCCCCCCCCACACACACAGTCTCCCCTCACAACAACACATAACCCCCCCCGCCCACACACACAGTCTCCCTTCACAACAACACACAGCCCCCCCCCCCCCCCCGCACACACAGTCTCCCTTCACAACAACACACAGCCCCCCATCCCCCCGCCCCACACACACAGTCTCCCCTCACAACAACACACAGCCCCCCATCCCCCCCCCCCCACACACACAGTCTCCCCTCACAACAACACATAACCCCCCCCCACACACACACAGTCTCCCCTTCACAACAACACACAGCCCCCATCCCCCCCCCCGCACACACAGTCTCCCTTCACAACAACACACAGCCCCCCATCCCCCCCCCCCGCACACACAGTCTCCCTTCACAACAACACACAGCCCCCCATCCCCCCCCCCACACACACACAGTCTCCCCTCACAACAACACATAACCCCCCCCACACACACACAGTCTCCCCTCACAACAACACACAGCCCCCATCCCCCCCCCCCCCGCACACACAGTCTCCCCTCACAACAACACACAGCCCCCCATCCCCCCGCCCCCACACACACAGTCTCCCCTCACAACAACACACAGCCCCCCATCCCCCCCCCCACACACACAGTCTCCCTTCACAACAACACACAGCCCCCCATCCCCCCCCCCACACACAGTCTCCCCTCACAACAAGACACAGCCCCCCATTCCCCCCCCCACACACACATTCTCCCTTCACAACAACACACAGCCCCCATCCCCCCCCCCCACACACACAGTCTCCCCTCACAACAACACATAACCCCCCTCCCACACACACACAGTCCCCCTTCACAACAAGACACAGCACGCCCCCCCCCACCACACACACAGTCTCCCCTCACAACAACACACAGCCACCCCCCCCCCCCCCCCCCCCACACACAGTCTCCCCTCACAACAACACACGGTCCGGGGGCACACACCCACAACACCCGACGCAGTCCATCCCCCGGAGGTGCCAGCCTGTCATCCTGCTCCACACTGATCTGCTTCCCCACGTCCTGCCCCGCACCCCTTTGGGGACCTGTCGCCTTTTGCATGCGTCCTGACAGCCCCCCCCCCCCCCCCCCTCCCCCGATTTGCCGCTTGTGCACTGCAGCAGAACTGTGATGTGCCGTCTGCTGCTCCTGCCACTGCCTCTGCGACCGCCCACTCCCCCGCCACCGCCGCCGCTCTTCTTGTTCTTCCCCCGCCGATCTCGCCACAGTCATTCCCACGCAGATTGAGGACCGGACGCACGCGGCGCATTACGGCGCCGACGCTGAGATCCGCAAGAACCTCCGGGGCATTGCCCAGCGGCAGGGGATGAGGCTGCAGGACCTCTTCCCCCGCGGACACCACCGCCGGGTCTACAAGTACGTCAAACCCCCCGTCCCCACGTACAAACCGCGCCAAAGCAGCAGCTCCGGGCCCTCACTGACGCGGCAGACTTCAGAGGCTCGCATGGCGAAGCACATCCAAGTGTGCACATGACCCCCCCCCCCTTCGCCCCATCCCCCCACACACAGTCCCACACCGCCTCCGGGGGTGGGGCGCGGCAGAGATGCATTAGAAGGGCAGGGACCTCGGAGGCAGCCCCAGAAGCGGTTAGGCAGGCGGTTGGAGGAGGTTGCCAAAGCGGTTGGGGGCGGTTACTGTCGGTTACCAACACCATTGAAGCCGGCACTTGGCGTCAGGCAGACAGTGGCTGGGCGTAGGCTGGGCGCCCTCGGGGGGGGGAGGGGGGGGGGGCTTCCAATGCATCCCTCGGGGGCGGGGAACGTTTGGCGTTGGCTTTGGCTTGGCACACGGCTCCCCCGGCTCGTACCCTCCCTCATGTCGTGGGCTGACCGGATTCCCAAAGGGTCACCGGTTGACGAACCCCCGGACGAACCCCCGGACCCTGGGAGGAGGGGGGGGTCCCAGCCAACCCCCCTCCCCCCCCCCTCCAGCGCGCAAAAGTCAGTGCTGGACCCGGAAAACCCCCGCATGGACTCCGGAGGGTGCATCTGGATGCCCCTGGTCAACGGCACGGGCAACAGCCCCGTCTCCGGGACGGCCGACCCCCGGAGTAGTCAAACAGGATAAGTCATCCGGGGGCTCCGTTGACACAACCAAAACACGTTCGGGCCCACGGAGGGTCAGAATGAGCAGTGGCGAGAGGCCAATAGGCGCCGCCAAAGGCAAACAATCAGAAACCAAGGCCTTGTGCCGACCCCCCCCCTCCACCCCTTCTCACACCTGCCGTGCGGATGTTGTCAGGCCATGGCATCTGGCTGAGCCCTTAGGGCCTGCCACTCTGCCGGGCGGTGTGGCTTGGGGGATGCTTCCCGCCAGGCAGACGGAGCGCCGAAGACCGCGGGGGTGTGGGTGTGCCGCGGGGCAGAGGTGGCCGACAGCACCTGCTGCGTGGACCCACAGCCAAAACGCGCCAGGACAGCGGCTTGTGGAGCTTCGTAACCGCCCCCAACCACCTCTGCAACCGCCTCCAACCGCCTGCCTAACCGCCTCTGGGGCCGCCCCGAGGCCCCTTTCCTTCTACTGCATCCCTGCCCTCCCCCCTTCCATCACTGCCACGGGGAGGCCCTGAGGGGAACAGGGCTGGTCATTGTTGTTCAGGTCCTGCAGGACTCCGCGGCATGGGACGAGGGGGCGGCGGACTACGATTCCGAGGCGTCGGAGGCCCCCAGCGCTGAGGAAGGGGTGTTCGAGGGCTCCATGGTCAGTGCCCTGGAGGCTGAAGAGCTGCAACGGCTCTGGGACAGGGCCATGGGGACGGGGACGCGACGGCCATCCGCATCGCAGGGCACCGTCGATAGCACGGCCTTTAGTCGGGCACAGCCGCGGGACTCGGAGGTATACGTTTGGGGGAAGAGACGGTGTCAACGGGTTTGGGTCGCGAGCCAAGCGCCAGTCCCCGGGTCTCGGACTGCCCCGCGGAAGGGGCGTGGACCTCCGCCCCCCCCCCCCCCCCGTCCCACACGCCCCCCGCCTCGGGTCCGTGGTAAAACTTAGTAAGAAAAAAATTTTAAAAACAATTTTTTACTAAGTTTCAAAATTTAGTAAAAAAATATTTATTTACTAAGTTTTTCCTCTGGGGGTGGGTTTTCTACTAAGTAAATTACTTAGTAGAAAAAAAATTTTACTAAGTAAATTATTTACCCCCAAAAAAAGTTTTCCCACTTCTGACTGCCACTAGGCCCACTTGTGGGCTATTTCTGATGTTGTCCCCCCACTCTGAAACCCACGCTTTGTTGCGTGGCCCCCAAAAAATAAGAATTTTCCATTTCTGACTGCTGCCACTTCTGATTCTGCCCCCCGCTCTGAAGCGGTGGGGACCCCTTAGGCGGCAGGGGTTATGTAGCCACCCTGCCCACTTGTGGGCCACTTCTGATTCTGCCCCCCGCTCTGAAGCCGTGGGGACCCCCCAGGCGGCAAGGGTTATGTAGCCACCTTGCCCACTTGTGGGCCACCTCTGATTCTGCCCCCCGCTCTGAAGCGGTGGGGACCCCCCGGGCGGCAGGGGTTATGTAGCCACCTTGCTGTTGTTGCTGTTGCTTCTGCTGTTGCTTGTGCTGTTGTTGCTGCTGCTGCTGTTGACACCCGTCTTGGTGTGCCTACTGTTGTTGCTGCTTCTGCTGTTGACACCCGTCGTGGTGTGTGGATCTGTCGCAAGTGGTATGCAGTGCCTCCTCAATATCCCCAAAAGGCCGATGGTCAACTTGAGAAATGACCAAGCATTTTGCACCCAGCTGCAAGGGGAGTTGAAAACGGCTCTGTTTGGGATGTGCACCAATAATCCACAGTGCGAGGCAAACCGCGCCATGTAGATACCAAGGCCGACTTGATTTTCAAGCGTGTCTTTTGTAACTACTTGTAAGTAGTTCCCACAGATGTTGGCCATGGCCTTGTGAGGACTCTTTTCTTGAGCTTGATTTTGTTTCTACTGCCCAACCCCAATTATATTTTGTTATGTTGGCGGAGTGCCAACTGATTGGTGTGCATGATGGTTTGGCTTGGGTGGGGCGCCACTAACACAAGTGGCCGAGAATCGACCCGGGGGCCTTGTGCCCTTAAACAAAAGTACCACGTACCATCGAAGTGTTGACTACCTTGTTTAAAACGGCAGCGGGGGGGGGGGGACTTAGTGGACCGAGGTAAAACTTAGTAAAAGAATTTTTTACTAAGTTTTACCAAATTTTACTAAGTGTTACCTCATCCGGTACTAAGTTTTACCAAATACCCCACCCGCCGCGCTAGGGCCGGGGCTGTGGGACACGCGTACGGCATCCCGAAGCGCATGCCAGCGATACGCCGCGTGTGCGGTCAGAGGGACACGGCCTCTGCTCCTGGGCATTGCGAAGGGGGTCGGCGAGACGCAGGGTGGGGGCATTGGCGAGCCCCGGGGGCGTTCCCAGAGGGGGCCTCTCTCTGAGCAAAGGGGGAGTCGTGACGCGATCTATGGGCCCGCGGTCCATTGCAACTCCGGGGGAGGGGGGCCCTTCGAGTCGGTGTGAATTAGGGGAGGGGGGGTCTGGAAAACAGGCTCGAAGGGCCGGACATTATTTGTCCGCAGTGCCAAAAAAAAATCGGAATTTGCCAAATTTTCGTGTAAAATCACGCGTTTCAGCATTTTCAGACGTCCTGCGGTATTTGTGGTGGGCCCGGCCCTTGGAACCTAATTAGGGGGTCTGGGAAACGGGCTCGAAGGGTCCCCCTCCCCGGAGTTGCAGTGGGCCGCTGTCCATGTCCGCTCCAATGCCAACCGCACTACGCCTCAACCGGCGGCGGTGGTCAGCAGTGGGGCTTCAGCTGTATTGTGGCCCACGGAATTGCGATAGAGTCCTCCCCCAGTCCCGACAAACGCAGGTCACACAACACACGTGAGTGCCACGGGGACCAGCCGTTTAATGCCCCATCGCTTTCTTTTTGCTGCTGCAGAACTCTTGTCTACAGCCGCAGCAGCAGCATTTGCTCTGTTTCAGCCACAGTACACCCACCGCTTGTGTTGTGTTGTATGGTGGTGTCTTGGGTTGGATTGGGTTGGGTTGGATGGGTTGTGTTGTGATGTGTCGCGTCGCGTCGCGTCACGTGATGTTGCGTTGCGTTGTGTTGTGTTGTGTTGTGTTGTGTTGTGTTGTGTTGTGTTGTGTTGTGTTGTGTTGTGTTGTGTTGTGTTGTGTTGTGTTGTGTTGTGTTGTGTTGAGTTGTGCCGAAGGCGCTGTTACCAGAAGGCAATGGCCGGGATGTCTACCCATGGGTACAGGTAAACGGGAGGGCTGTGTGTCTAGCGCGCGCGCTGTGTTTAAGTGCGTGGATATGGGCGGAAAGAGAGGAGTAGGGGAAACCTGGAGGCCACCCACCAGGCGACTGCTATCAGACCAGAAGTTCCCGCTGCACTCCCTCTCTCTCTGCCTGCGTCGCGTCGCGTGATGTTGTGTTGCGTTGTGTTGTGTTGCGTTGCGTGGTGTTGCGTTGTGTTGTGCTGTAACCCGACTACCCTCATTCCCCTTGTGCCTTGTGCATCAGCCCTGCGCCCCGCAACGCTTCATGCCCTTGTGAGTGACCCCCCCCCCCCCCGCCGCCGCCATGGTCCCCCTTCTCGGAACTCACCCACACTGATCCGGTACTTCGAGGTCGCACGCCCTTTGAAGCAACAATGCCCAACTGCACCTAGGATGCAGCTGCTGCAGCGCTTTGGGGCGGCACAGAGCGCTGCACGTGCGCTGCGCGCGCTGTAGCAGGCGTGCAGTGCACATGGCAATGAGTGCGTCCAATGGGCTGTGGATTTGGAGGCCGAGGGGGGGGCTGACGCCTCGAGGGGTGTCCGGTACTGCGCACGGGCGTTGGCGGTCTCCGTGGCCAACCCCAGCTGCCTCGTCCTCAGGATTCAGTGCTCGTCCCAAGTCCGTCCAAGTCCGACAGGGAACGCCCTCCGTCGGAGCAGACGGACACAATGTTGTCGGACGTGGGGGCAGTCATGCAGGAGCTCCTGCGGGTGAGGGACGTGGGCGGCGCCGTCCGGAGCCCGAAGGCGGCCTCGCGACCGGATCAGGCGGCGATGTGGGCCACGCGCCCCCCGGCCACGCGCCGCCGGGCCCCGCGCCGGCCTGCGAGCCCCGACGGGCCCCCGCGACCGCGGCACGTCGAGCGGAACGTGTACGACGCGGGCTGGGCCTCCACGCTGCGGGTCCCTCGGCACTCGTCCACCCGCAGCGACATCGTGACGAAGCTGCAGACGCTGCGTGATAACCCGCGCCTTCAGCGGACGTTTACGCACAGACTGAAGGACGAGATGGCGGACCTCGCGGCGACGCGCAGCCCGCGGAGCCTATATGGGCCGATGGGGGTATGCGGTGGTGATGAGGAGGTGGGAGGGGGGGGGGCGTGGGGCAGTGTGAAGAAGAAGCGTTCCTCCGCGCAACACTGGGGATGGTGTGGGGCCGCTGAGGTAAGCCCGATCCTCAGCGGCGTCGCTGGTCACAGGGCCTTGTGATTGTGTGTGCGTTCATCGAGGTTCATTGTGGGGGGGGGGGGGAGGCGCCTTTGGGTGTGAGACGGAACGGTCTATCTGAGTGCTCGTGATTGCACTGTTCTGCCCCGTGGCGCTTAGGTGGCCCATTTGGGGGTGCCGGGAAACCCCCTTTTTGCCACTTTTTTGTCATGTGTGCAGAACCCCTCTTGTGGAACCATGTTTGGTCCAGTGGGATTTCAAGTGGCGCAGGTGGTTGGCTCAGGCACTGGCAGAATTCTGCCAGCCAAGTCGCCTTTGGCAGGGTAGCTATGCAGGGAGAGGGGAACATGGACATAGCTACATGGGAATGCAACGGAACAAACCGGAATATGTCGCGTTCCAGATTGCATTGATGTGCTTGCTCGGTGTCATGCATTGCAAGGCCATGATACCAGGGTCTGGTGTTGTGGTGCATTGTGTCACATGCTATGCAGTAGCAAATAGGGACTGGGGGGTAGAATGCTTTGCTCCCCCACACATACGGCACCCATAACCATGCATGCTTCGGCACGTTACGAACGCCACCAGCAGAATTCTGCTAGTGGAGTGACGGTGACACGATGTGTGTTGTAGGGCATGGCTTCCGGGCGGTACAGATATAGAGGGTTGATGTTACCTTGCGGTACAGCCAACCATTTGGAGCAACCCGACAGTACTGGCAGAATTTTGCCAGTGAGCAACACAACATTGTTGCAGCGGCAGTGTTCTGAACCGTTGAACCCTTGCATGTGCCCCAATTGGTCAGATCCGGCAACACACAACCATGCATGGTTCGGAAACCCTAGATTGCGACCATGTCGTTGCTTGCACCCCCGATTGTGGCATAAACAACGCAGAAACACGGCAATGCAATGAAGCAAATCCATTCACAAACTTGCAATTGCATCACTTGACGAGACCGAACATGATGCACACATGGTAACGGGACACGCGCCAGAAGGGATGTGTGCAAAAACACATGAACCTTAAATGCCACCTCTTGCATGCGCCACAATTCACTAGCCTACATTTTTGTCATTGCGGTCCACAACACCATACACCATTACACCATGCACAACTTGGTGTACAAACTTGGTGTCGTATAGTATGTGAGGTTGCTTTGTGCCTGCGTGTGTAGCGCAGTAGCCTCCTTTTTGCCTTGCAATGGCGTCACCTACCGTCGGTGCATTACGAATGGGCCATGCACCTTATCCTGCTTGCTGTGTTGCGCCTGTCCCACCGCAGTGTTTGTAGGCACTTTGGTGTGCTAGTGCCAGCCGCCCGTGTACGTGCCATTTCACTGGCAGAATTCTGCCTTTAATTGAGACCTCGGGGTTGTTGTTGCTAGAACTGCTTGTAGACGTCCGCACTGCCCCATGCACCCTGGAGAACCTGCGCACGATACTTACTGCCGTAGCTGCATTGTGCTTTGTGCCGTGCCTTCCTTTCTTGGAACCAAATGCGCCTCCTATACTGTGGCCAATTTTACCCGTGGCAGTTAGGTCACCAAGCAAGGGTTCGTGCAAAAATAGCTGGCAGAATTTTGAGGTATGACATGGTGCACCCAGGTAGGTCTTGAAACTCGACCGCAGAGCCATGGTTGCATGACCGCCCGATTTTCTATCTGCTGCAAACCATACGACACGGACCACACTAATAGATCACCTGCTGCAATCCCTCTCAGATTCGCTGATCCATTCGTTTTGCCCATCAAAAACACCTGAAAGCCCCTTGTTCACCTAGTTTTCGAGTATCAGAAATTAGACCCCAAAGTGCCAAAAAGTCACCCAGAGGGGGTTTGCATCGCATCCCAAAAACAAGCCGCCCATAAACATGGGTTTGCGCCACTGCATTTTCACTGGCAGAATTCTGCCAGTGGGGGTCTTGGGGCCACCCCAAATGGGCCATACAGTACTCGACGTGTTCCATAAAGGCTGGCGGGGTACCCGGTGATACACCTGGTGTGCAGTGCTGTGGGGGAGGGGGAGGGGGTGTTCCATAAAGGTGGGTGGGGTATTACCGTTTGATTTATGGGTTTTGGCATAAAGTGACCTTCGCCAAATTGTGTATTCCGGCTTTTTGGTCTTAGCCTTCGATGCACTACAGCCTCAGAGAACTTGAGTGGGGTCCTCCACCCCTTCACCTTGTGCGTGCTGACTTGACCTGGGGCTGGTGCACTTGGGTAGGGCCCTACCCCACTCCAATCCACTCCACTCCACTCCACTCCACGCCACCCAATCTACCCCACCCCACCCCACCCCACTTCACTCCACTCCAGTCTCCACGCCACTCTACTGCCCTCCACCCACCACACCCCACTCCACTCCACTCTTCTGGTGACCTGGCACCAGTCTAAAAACCCTCAGGGTGGTAGCTGTGGGACGGATTGCCCACACGCACTGCCACGCTCGAAGCCAGTCGTGATACGTCGTGATTCCTCGTGCGTCTTCCCTGTGTCAGGCCGGGCCCACCCCGCCCGCCAACCGTCCAGGACCCCTCCCTGGGCCAGACATGCAGTCCTGTGGGGGACAGATGCACCTATGTGGCCTCCCCCGACCGCCAGACACCAACGTAGCGCCGGCTCAGTGGCAGGGTACCACCGTGGTGCCGCCGACGAATACGTGCGTCACCGTGACGCGACCGCAAGAGTGGAGTGCCACCGTGGCGCTGCCCCGATAGCTCTGCGCCGACATGGCGCGGGCTCAGTGGCAGGGCACCATCGTGGTGCCACGAACGTACCCGTGCGCCGTCGTGGCGCGGCCTTCTGGGCAGAGCGCCGCCGTGGCGCCGCCCAAACAATCTAGCGCCAACGTGGCGCCACTGCAGTGGCAGCACGCCATCGTGGTGCAGTAAACGTGCACGTGTGCCGCCGTGGCGCAATCTTCGGGGCACGGCGCCGTCGTGGCAATGCCCAGACGGCCCTATGCCTCCGTGGCGCCAGTTCAGTGGCAGAGTGCCATCGTGGTGCCGCCAACGTACACGTGCGCCATCGTGGCGCAATCTTCAGGGCACAGCGCCACCGCGGCGCTGCCCAGACAGCCCTGCGCCGACGTGGCGCCATTTCAGTGACATGGCACCACCGTGGTGCAGTCAACGTACACGGCGCCGTCGTGGCGCAACCTTCAGGGCAGAGCGCCACCGTGGCGCTGCCCAGACGGTTTTCGTGCGCCAGCCTGGCCATGGTGCATCCTCCAGGCCAATACTCGAGGCACCATGGCGGGGTCTGCACCTGGCGCTCCGCCAACCTCCGTGACACCCCGTGGTGCAGAGGTGACATGTCATCGGCGGTACTCACCGCCTCACGTGCCATCGGCGAACGTCGCCGTCTCGCTCGGGCACCATCGTGGTGCCACTTTCTCGGTCACGTGCCGTCTCGGTGCATGTATCGTAGGGCTCGTCGTTTGGGCTCGGCCTTTGCGGCCGGGCGTCGTCGGTGACCTCCACGGCGGTGCACCACCGTGGTGCTATGGCTGTGACGCACGTCCCGCACTCACAGAACCCCACTGAAGCCCTGACCCCACTCCACCCCACTCCACTCCACTCCACTCCACTCCACTCCACTCCACTCCACTCCAGTCCACTCCACTCCACTCCACTCCACTCCACTCCACTCCACTCCACTCCACTCCACTCCACTCCACTTCACTCCACTCCACACCACTCCTCCATACCCACCATTGTATTTGTACCTACTACCACTTTTGTACCTGCCATTGCCTGTGCACCTACCAGCACCTTTGTTCATGCCACTGTTTTTGTACCCACCACTGCCTATACCTTTGCCACTGCCTCTACTCTGGTGACATAGCACCAGACCTTACGGCAACAATGTCATTGCCATGTCGTTGATTTCACTCGTTTTAGGTCCGTGTGCATCGTGCTCCCGGGCCTAGGTTCTTCTCTCTTTGCGTTTGTCTCATTGGGTGGCTGCAGGGTATGGTTGTCAGCCAGCTCCGTGTTCTTCAACGTCGTTGCCCGCTACTGCCCTCAACCAGTCCGCCCCGAGGGCGCCCTGGCATGGGCTGCACCCGGGATGAGTCCACCTGGGCCCATTGTTGGCGCTTGTTGTAGGGACGCTTATTCAGCACCATCATGATGCCACAGTGCAGCGGTGCTCCCTTGTGGTGCCACGTCTGCAGCAACACACCATTGTGTGCCATATCAATGAAGACTCACTGGTGTGGGGCCGTACCTACAACAATGCACCGTTGTGGTGCAAATCTTCAGCCGTGTGCTGCCATGGCACCAGATCTGCGACAATGTACCCACGTGGTGCCCCATGCACTGCGTGGTGCCATGCCCGGTTTTGCAGGAAGTGCCCCAAGGCTACCTCCAAGCACGGTCACTCAAAGTCAGGCATTTTGACTGCACCTCTCAAAAGACACAGGCTCGTGGCTGAAAAGGTGACGGTGATGAGAGATGTGGATGCTTTGGGTGGCATTCGCCCAGCTTGCCCGCAAGCATACCATGGACCCGGCAAACAGGCAATTTGAGCAAGATGCGAAAAAAAAAGAGCCGAAAGTGAGGCTCAAGCAAAAAAGATGGGTCACCGCCGCCGCACGTTGCATTGAGGCAAACGTTCTAGGTATCACAATGTGGAGGCATGATTGTGTTCTTTGCTGCTGGCACGGCAAGCCAAAAGGTTGGTCGTCACGAAAAACATGCTGCTTGGCAAAGCTTTTGCTTGGTGTGTGTAGCTCAGGGACCTCCGCAAAGATTAGCAAGAGCATTGGTGAAGGCACATCACAACACGCTAAATCACATTGTATCGTTTGGTATAAGAAAGTGTTGTGGCGCCACAACTCAAACACCACCGGGCCAACTTGCACCAAGCAATCCACTAAAAAAAAAAAATCACCCCGAAGAGAGGTTGTTAGATCAAGCGAAGGTGTGTGCGTTGTATACCCCGCTTTTGGGGGTTCGTTGGCGTCGCATACCCCAAGGCATCATATTGGATGTCCAACCCCTTGTAAAATCATTATTTTGCCCAATACAATGATCCCCCAATGGATTTTTTGATTCTAAGGCCTCTATCCCCTGAAACCGGATATCAAATTTTTTGGGGGAATGGGGGGGGCTGGGAGGGGGGGTCAAAAGTTTGTGCTCAGAAGGATTTGAACGAGGGTAAGGAACAACAAAGCTTAGGGGCAACCGACGCAGCCGGCAGTTGGTCCGCCCAGAATTGAACTACCAGCCTGAACGCTGGCAGTCGATTGTTTTACCACTCGACCGCCGACGGTTGTGCCATATATTGGGCTCCCCACTGCTTGTAGCCGACTCCGTTACTGAAAAAACCAAAACTGTGTGTTTTTGTCTGCCTGTCTGCATGCCTGTTTGCCCGACTAACTGAATGCTTGCCTAACTAATTGACTGATTGGCTGACCGTCAGCCTCTCAAGGTGCACGGCCGAAGGCTATAGAATTTGACTATTTTGATCACTGGTGATGAGACGGGGTGGGCCTTGAGCTTGTGTCAGAGAGCAACCTTGGAAGAAAAAGGGGTCAAGTGTGTCCCCATTCGAGTGCATGGCAGGTATGCAAACGAAAACCGCTCACAATTGGACACCTATAGAGCAAAAATAACAAAAATAGCTCAAAATCACCTCGAAGAGAGGTTGTTAGATCAAGTGCAGGCGCGGGCGTCGTATACCCCCCTTTTTCAAGGCATGATATTCGATGTCCAACCCCTTGTAAAATCATTTGTTTGCCCAATAAGACAATCCCCCAAGGGATTTTTTGATTCTGAGGCCCTATCCCCTAAAACTGGATATCATTTTTTGAGGGGGGGGGGGGGGTCAAAAGTTTGTGCTCAGAAGGCTCCAAGCAGTGGGGAGGCACATGTTGTTACAACAAACCCTGGTCGAATGGTAACGCAGCCAAATTCAGACTTTTAGGTTGGCGGTTCAAATCCTGGTTGGTGGACTGTGGACGGCGGCGCCGCTGCCAAGTTTGCCCGACCGGGGTTCAAACCGCCGACCAGAAAGTCTAGGGTCGGCTGCATTACCATTCGACCACTGCTCGCTCTGGGAACAACTTTCCTCCTCACTGCTTGGAGCCGAGTGAGCCACTGACTCTGTCTGACGGACTCCTGGCCTGGCTAACTGACTGATTGGCTGAATGTCAACCTCTCTTCGAGGTGCACTGCCGAAGGCAATAGAATTTGATGCTCCTGGAACAAATATCGACCGAAATTGGAGGCTCGTAGAATGAAAATTGATGCCTACACAAGTACCGTGAACACATCGCTGTGTACCTATCCTTCAGTGTTTGTCTATCCATTATTGAGGATCTCGGTGGAGGCTGAGCGGTGACATTGCGGGACGTCATCAGGTTGAAGCCCACAATTGTATGGAAAGTCAAGTTGGGGGCAAAGGTTGAAAACAAAGTTTGGGCCTTGACCTGGCAAGGTTGCATCAGGTGTCCTCCAACTTCCAAAAATTTCCGCTGACTGACTCCAGCTAGGACCCCCTAGGCTGTTGCATGTGACAAGGTTGAAATTAATGGCAATTTCAACAAGTGGATGGCCGAAGAGTGCTCCACTTGGGTGGGAGGTGCTGGAAAGAACTTGCGGGACAAAGATCCAATCCCTGTGCCAAACTACCAAGATTTTGCCAGTTGGGTGAAAACAATGGTTTCTAAAATACAGATGAGGTAGTGCGTCAAGCTTTCATCGTGGTGTATTTCCCCACAAGCCTTAAACTATCGCAGCTGCTGGACTTGGGATATTTTCCCGCAAACCACGCCATGTTATATGATTTTGAAGCCAATTCAGGGTCAGATTCTAATTTGGATCTAGGTACATACACCAGTTCTGATGGCAACAACTCTGATGATGATTCTAATTCCGACATAGATTCCAGTTCGTCAAGTGCTTTTTCTATGTCCTCTAATGACAGTGACCGGGCCAAGCCTTTGGGTCATGAACAGCATGTTGATATTGTATGGACAAAGGCCAATAGGGGTGTGTGGGGTGTGGCACATGCATTTCAGTCAAAATTGTGTTTAACCAGAGATTTGATTGATGAATGTGAACCCTGTAACTCTACCATAGCAACCGATTTTGATGCGCCTCCACAATCACAAGAGCTCAATGGTGCTTTGCTTTGTTCTGACTCCTTGTGTCTTCTTGCGGGGCGCGCGCACAACACCCTTGCGATTGCAAGAGCAACACCGCATGCTGGTACCATCAGATTTTTGACTTTTAGTGTTGCTCAAGGGGGGCGGGGGGACCGCTATGGTGCGAGGGGTGCATCCATTGTGGTGCCAATGTTGAGTCTCCGCTGGGTGGCAGGAGGGCACCGATCAATGGCCACCCTCCCCGGTCCCGTGACTTGCTAGTACTTCTTGCTTTCACGACAAGCCATGCACGGGGAGTGTTACTTCTTGGTGACGTCCTGAGTCGGTGGTGAAGCCCCACAGTGACCGTGCTGGAACAATCTGCGGTTATGCCTTGGAAATCTCTTTGGATGGACGGGAACCACCGGTCATCCAGGAAGTGGACCCACTAGCGGATCGAATAGTAGCGTTTGCGGCACTGCCAGTCCCTTGGGACCTGGACGGCCTACCAAGAGGGGCATTCTCAGGCGCACCGCAAGATTGTCTTACCTGGGTGGAGGTAAGAGATGACGGAAGGGACGAGGCCCAGGCTCAGAACATGGGACCTGTGCTGGTGCTCCTCCTCCTCCTCCTCCTCCTCACCCCACCCCAGCCCACTCCACTGCACTCCACTCCGTTCCGCTCCACGCCACTCCACTCTAGTCTCTTTCTGCCACTTGAACCTGTGGCTTCAGGACCTACTTCCCGTGCCCAATATGGGCACGGCACGCCTGCATGCCTCCCTAATGCAGCAGACATACCTGCACCCACAAACTGCGGGGTACCGCAAGAGATCAATGTTGTGGCTGGTGCTGGCGGCGGTGGCGTCGCGGCAGCTGTGGATATGTACAGAATTCTACTATGCAATGCAGGTGCTGCCATGCCCCCCTACATTGTCCTGCACAGCACTATGTGTGTCTGGGCAGCAGAGCTGCAGTGGGGGCACTGGTGCGGTCTCCTTCCCAAACCTCCCCCCCTGGGGGCCATGGCATTGCTGCGGCAAGCGCTACATGGGCCATGTGGCATCCAGGCCAAACAGCCGTCCCCTCCGCGGAGGCGGACGAGCAATGTTGGCGCCGCAATAGCAACCGGTCCAGGAAAAGGGGGGGGGGTGTAATGTCGGTGGATACTGGTATAGTCACAGAAGGCGGCGATATTTCCCCCGGCCAGAATTCAAAGCCATTGGCAGTTCTACAAACAAACGGCTTTGATATCCCCTTTTGGTGCCAAAGTAGAGGCGCAAGCAATGATCATGCCGCTTGGCACTCACCATCTTACTTGTTCCGGTATGCAAAGCAAAAGGTGAACGTAAGATTGCAACCTATCCGTCTTATCCTTCGGAGTTGATGTGCAAGAATATGACGATGCGCGGGATTTTGAGTGTCTATCCTTTTTCGCTTCAAATGCATATTTGATCAATTTTCTTTTTGTCTTTGCACGCTTCGTGCTCATCATTAGCCTGTGTGGGGATGTGGTACGATCCGCGAGGATGTGCGAGGATGAAGGACCTGGATCATCCGCATGATCAACCTTGATCAACATAGCAATGCTTTCATCTCCACACACAACGAACAATCGCCGACAAACCAAACCCATCAGTCTCTCGCACCGTTTTGCAAATGGCTGGTGGTCCGAATGTGGCAGACTCTGATGTATTGTGTTTTTCACAGCGTTGCCGCCACACCTTTCTGTTCCTGGAGGCCGCATGGGGTCAGGGGTGGCAGGTAGAGTTTTGGCATACGCCGCGTGATGAAGTTGGGGAGGTGGGGAAACGGTTCGCGGGGGGGGGTGCGCGGTCGTTCGAGCCCCCTTACCCCGGGGGGGGGGGGGGGGGGCTTCCGTGACAGAGCCTTTGTAGTGTGGCAGTCTGAGGACCAGTTCTGGCGCAGAAACTGGGCCGCAAAGCGGCCCGAACGTAAAAGAAATTTCCCCGATGATATGTACCGTAAAATGATCAGCGCGTCGTGGCGACCTTTTTGGGGTACATATGTTGGGGTATCCTGGAGCCACCCCACCCCCCGCCCATGCTCGGCGTTGGAACGGGACAGCCGGGATCTGGGACCAGTGCCACGCAGGGAAGGACGCGCAGGCCTGCAATCCCCCGCTTGTGCGGGGCCATGTCCCAACCCACCCCACCCCACCCCCTGTCGCTCCATCCGGGGCTCATGTCACGGGAGCTACCCGGGGGTGCGGGGGGGTCCTGAAATACGGACCTGAACGGACCCCGCCCGCAAACCTTTTTCCCCCTACCCTTGCCCCAGCCCGAAGTTGCCCCCAGTGAAATGATTCCCAAACAAAAGGCCCCCCACCCAACCTCCCGTGGCCTCGCGCTCAATGCCGGCACCAAGCACTGCCGCTGCGGACAAAGGCGGTGGAGCGGCCAGCAAACATCGTTTGAGCGGCGGACAGGCAGGGCCCCAAGGGCTTCAAAGGCCACGCCACAGGCACCCACACAAAGGGGGGCCTGCCCGCACCCCTTTGGTAGTCCTGCGGACCTGCCGTACCTGACCCATGTGCCACGACATCCCCTTTGCCTAGGGCGGGGGTGGTTGGACCGGACATTCTGCGGAATGGCTTGGGTCGGGTGGGTAGTCATGCAATCCCCCAGAATATTTGGGGTGAGCCCGTGCCAGCAGGGTTTTGTGGTGGGGGGTTGGATCACTTTCGTGTCGAGTCCCCGTGGGTGGATGAGAGGGGCCGCCGGCGACCGGGGCCCTCAACTTGGCTCTCCAATGAGGTGACCCAGCTCATTCGTGTGCTATTGCAGGAGGGAATGTTGGTCGAGTTGCCGGGCCGCCCCACCCCTGCCTGCTCGCCGTTCATTATTCCAAAGACATCTCAAAGCGTCAGCATGATACTTAGTTGTGTGCGCCCAAATGGCATGGATGGGGCTTCGCAGCCGAGATTTTCCCTACAATCTTGGGAGGGGTTGGAACAGTTGCTGATGACGTTTTCCCTCGTGTCCCGATTTGCGTAATGCCTTTTGGAGCTGTTGGTAAGTCGTTGTTTCGTGTGCCATGACGACGCAGTGGGAGGGTGGTGGGTTTGGACGGATTTCCGTTCCATCAGATGTAACGTCCCTATACATGTGAGCAGGCCAAGGTTCTGAAGGCAGTGCTGCCGGCAAATATGCTGCTCCTCTCCTTCTTGGACAACATTCTTCTGGTCCACCATAAGCCTGCCCACCTGAAGCTCTGTACGGACAGCGCAGTTGATGCGCTGATCCGAGCTGGTTTTTTGATTAACTAGAAGAGTGTGTTGAACCCCACCATACAAATCGTTTTTTCTTGGTCAGTATATTGACCTTCTCAACAGGGTTGTGTGGTCCCAACGGACTGCTCCTCGTGACATGGTTGTGGCTAGGTGTGACAGTCGCAGGGCAGGTTGCTGACAGCCCATTTTGGCTTTTTGCATTGGCAGGTGCAGCCCCAGGGCGTGGCGTGCCTGTTCGCGGCAGGGGCCTATTGTTGACTTTGACACGAAGAGAATGGGCTTGTCCCAGTGGTGGGTTTGGGGTCCTTGGCGGTTTTACAGACACTTTAATTGCGTGAGGACCGTAGCGGGCCGGGGGGGGGGGGGTTGTGTTTGTAGCTAGGCCTGATGGCTGGGGGAGGGGGGGGGCTGTGGATGGCTGGTGGGAGGGTCCATCATGGCTGCTTTTTGTGGATGGGCCTGAGATGGGCCCCAATGGTGGGTCGGTGGATTTTCCCCTCACATCATTGTACGTATGGGGTTGCTTGAGCAGCTGTGTAGGGAAAGCTAGCAATCAGTAGAGTGCAAGCGCCAGCTTGGGCAATCCGGTTGGCGATTTGCTTACGGCATAAGTCCCTCATGTTGATCCGCGACTCTAAGGTTGCCATTAGCCAGTTGCTGGGGCTCAAGGCCAAGAGCCCACTGAGAGCCCAATAGGAAGTACTAAGAGGGATCATTGGGTCCCTGTGGGGGTCTGGCTGCATGGTGAGGGTGCTGTGCCCACAGTGATTCAGCCGGCTGACCATGTGTCTCGTATACACTTCAGTTCTCGTGGGGATGTGTTTCATGTCGAGCATATGGCTTGGTTCATTTACAGCCAATTATTGAGAGGGCCTGATGCAGTGGAGTTCCAGAGGGTTAGTATGCCTGGGACTGGGTGGCGATGCATGAGCGCTGTTTGTTGTGTGTGTGTGTGATGTTGCATGTCAAGTGGTCGGCTGTGGCTTTTGCGCACTTGCTGGTTGAGGTGTTAGGCCTCATGCAATAGCCTACAGGGCCCTGTGCGCTTTCTCCTTGGACTTCGCTAGTTTGTTTTCTTCCATCGTTGTCCTAAGTGAGGTACACACTGAGTTACAAATTGATAACACCTGGTATTGTGTGTTCCCTGACCCTTCAACAAACATACTTGCTGTGGCTGCATGCCGCACATTTCATTTTATCTCGGCATGAACCCCAAACGGTCGCACCAATGTCAGCCACTCATTTTCAGCGTTGGGCTCAAAGATTTGGAATCCCTACCGACCTAGCCGCGCTCCTATGGCTACAATTGGGTCCCATCCCTTGGTCAACCTGCCCATTGTTGGGCACGCAATGCAAGGCCTTTTTCCTTGCTTCGAAAAGATGACCCAATCCCACCCGGTCGGCCCCCTGCCTACGGTTGACTATCAACTTGGCACTCGGTCCTATTCAAAGACACAAATAGTAACATGTGTTTCTCGCCAAAATTAATCCGGAACAGGGTGCAAGCATTGTTGCAGCCGAATGCATTTTCAGAGGAGGCCCTACCACCGACATTGGTGCCGGTGTCTGGGCATCCCCCCAATGCCTGGCAAACCCCCACAGGAAAGGGGAAACGTTGCCCGCCCATATCCGCCAACTTATCCGCCAATTCCCATGTATGCCCACGTGTGATGGCACGTGACGGCATTGGACCTCATCCCCTAGGGATTTCACCGCTTGCGATAGCCGTTCTCAAAGGTTTGTGTGTCCCACTTGTCCATGGGTGCCAATTCTGTCGTCACCACTTCTAGGCCTTTCCGTTGATGCCCATTACCACTAGTTGTGAGTCAGTGCAGGTAAGTGTTTCTTTGCTTGGCGTGCGATGTTGCCTTGCGTGCATGGCTGCCCTCGGCATCCCTGGCATCCCCAAGGCAAAACCCATAGAAGACTACACACAGGCCTCGAAGTTGCCTTGTTTGTCCACGGGATGAAGTGACCCTCCCTCTAGGTGGCGATCACTAGCACGGCTCCGCCCACTCACGAATGCCTCTCCACTGGCACTATTGCCGATGCAAATTGTGTCTGACTCCCCCACCTCCATTTTGGAGACGCAGTGTCCCCCTGCAGCACCGAAGGCTCCGCATGTGCCACACCAGAGCACTCACTCGTTGATCAAGACCCTCCATACCCCCATCCCTTTGTATGTTGTTTGTCACTTCAACAGTAACAACAACCTCTACCCACTACGCCCATAGGCCCGGGGGTCAAGCAAATTTCAGAGGTCGCCATGGCCAAGTGAGGCCAGCACAAGCAAATGTTGACCCTCTGATGACCCACCTCGCACTGACACCCCTGATCCAGTGGTGGTACTAGGTTAGGGGTGGCGAAAGGGCAGTTGACCACCCATGTTTACACAGCATCAACGCAACATGCGACAGCATACCAAGAGCAAGGTAGGTGAAAGAGAATTGGTCATAGTCTTTGATCTCGGCCGAAGCACTTCGTGCGCACCACGCAACCCCAAAAGGACACATGAAATATTGAGCGATTGACACTTGGAACTAAGAGCAATGAAGGCCGTGGTGGCAAGCGCGGTTGGAGCTAATTGTAGTGGAGCAACCCTAACCCATTTGTGCCCCCCCCCCCCCCCGATACACATAGCCCAGAGGACGAGCGGGGCAGCTCGGAAGGAACCGCCTTCAGTCATCGGTGACCCAGCCAGCCCTTCCTAGCCCTTCCCGTATCGCCCGCACACTTGGCCAGCCCAAGCCTCAAGGGTAACGTGAGGGGGGCTCCTTCTCACTGCACCACTCTCTCTGTGGAACCTTGAACAGCCATGTGATCCTACCTATGCACACGCTGTCAGCAGTGGTAGGCAGTGCTTCTTTGCAAAAAGGGAAAGTCTGACGTTGATGGCAGGGATGAATATAATACCGCCACAATCTTTTTAGTGGGGGCGGGGGGCTGGCTGAGGACCCCTGAAATGACGAAATGACAATTGCGAAATTGCATTTTTCCCCTGCTTTTTCCTTTGTAGGTATGTCTCACCGTTGCGCGTATTGCAGCTGCGAACGTCCGATGAATCTGCCGGAATAGGGTTGCCCAGATTATGCACACCTTCCACAGCATTGTCATCACCTGTGGGCACTCAGGTCTTTGCCCTTAAGTTCTGAGTTGTGATGACAATGCCTTGGAGGAGATGTTCAGGCCTGTTGCCTCTCCTGATGCAGATTCATCTTCCAGAAACAGCCAGTCATCTAGTTCATCCAGTGACTCATCCAGCTCTGAGGATGAGGCTGAAATGGCACGCATTTTGGGAAAATGTGTCAAACAGAACGTGTAAAGCTTTGGCCACATTGTTTTTTGGGGTTGCAGCAATGACCTACGTCCAGGGTACCTGCGTGCCGGGTTTTCACTTCCCGGGGGGGGGGGGGGGCAATAGAGCCCAAAAAAACTGGGGGGGGTTGGAAAAAAGGCTCAATTGACAGACACCATTCTCACGGGGGCAGGGCGCCAACGGCGCCCTCTTTTTTTAGTGTATGCTTCCTTTTCATCAAACCATCGGTGCTTTTGAGCGCCAGATTAGCAACACAATGCGCCATACAAATGTCGTTTGTTGCGAAGTGCTTTCCAGCGGAAAATGAGCAACACGGGCCGCTATACAAATGTCGTTTGTTGGCTGATCGTGACCATGCACCATCGACGGCTGCATCCTGGAGCTCGAGCTCTTCTAGCTCCACCTCTGCCTCCACCTTTGACTCTAGCTCTAGCTCTGACTCTGACTCTGATTCTGACTGCATCATTGTCACTGACTGTGACTGTGACTCTGCTGGTGACTGTGAGTCTAACTAGCTCATGTGGTTCTAATGGGAGGCCATGGTGGGGCGCTACATACATGTAGCCGGAATTAACCCGGGGACCTTGTGTCCGTAAACACAAGTACCACCGCCATTGGAACCACAGACGTCCACGGGGTCGGTTTTTGGGGTATTTTGGGGGTCTTGTCAATTGAGCCCCCTTTTTGGGGGGGGGGGGGGTCCGGCCAGAGGGCTCTATCGACCCCCCCCCCCCCCCGGAAGCCCGGCAGCCCCAGTGCTTTGTCTTGTGTCTCAGGGAGGAGGGACCCAGGGCTGTGACTGCACTGTACTTTGGTTGGTCGGCATTTCGTAATCGTCATTTCGTCATCGGGGGGGTGGGGGCGGGGGGGGGGGGGGGGGCTCCCCCCCACCCCCTAATATTCATCCCTGGTTGATGGGGCAGCGGCCTGCACACCCACTGGACGTTGAATTTGTTTCTGCTTGGCGAGCCCAGAGCATCGCCATCTGGGCAACGGCTCCGGGGGATGCACTGTGAAACAAGCGCCATCAATAGGTTTCCTAGCCCCGCAATGTGGGGAGTGGGGCTTGGTCCAGATTTGGGGACATGCCCAGCCATGTTTCCCAGATCCTTTGCCCGCAACGCTGTGTTTTCTTTGAGATTGTCTGGGGAGCGATCCACAATGAGAATGTCATTGAGGTATTGCATACAAAGTACTTTGCGAGGGAGGTGGAGCACCGGGTAGCACGCCGGGACCTCAATGGCAAGGGACAGGACTGCCCACCGGACCGGCTGCGGGTCCTGTTGAGGGCTAGAGCATCCCCCACCCCTGACCCGCCCCATTCCAAGGCCTCTGCGTATGAGGGGCAGGCAACAGACTCTCAGTGACCGCAATCGTCTGCACAGGACATCCTGATGCAACAGCAACTTGAGGCTGAGGATTTCGAAGATGAATTTGGTGCTCCCGGCGCACAGTCCGACAGTTTTTGAAGTGCAGCCTGCCTGATGATGAATCCGTGCGCCCGTTGTGCCCCGGTCCTGTTCCAGCCGCCTTATGGGCTCAAGGGCATGACCGGCAAACTGACACAGCGGAGGTCTCTTGTACTCTGCGGTTCAAGGCAGTCTCAACCACCGAGAGGTCACACTCTGCAACATGCCTACAGATGGGGCGGTTCGGGGTATTGGTGTTGTGGTTGGGAGGTGCAGGCGCGTAGGAGCAGGCGGTGCCGCTTGCTGTTGTGTGCTATGGGCTATTCTGCGGCGACCCTGATTGTGTTCCGGAGGCTCAACTCCGGCACAGCACAATCCCCATACTGAGCACCAGTATGTGTCTTGTGCTGTGCTTTCGTCTCGCCCCCTATGCCTTCCTCTGCGTTCCATTTTGGTAAGTCTGAGAACACACGCAGAGGACACACGATTGTGCACGGGACTACCTGATTAATCGCTGATGGCTGTGCTCCTGTCTGCAGCGGCGTATTTATGGATTTCATGCATATGATGTTGTGACGCTTCCATGGTATACCAACAACGCAAGGACTGTGGTAGCCGACCAACCCACCTGCCAACAATGGGCCATTGGGAGAAGAGTATATGCAGGTGATGGAAGGCAGATGGCTCTATCACAAAGAAGAGTCGGAAGAGGGATGGAGGACTACTGAAGAAGAACAGCGAGCACTCAACGTAGATATATTTACATCCAGGGCGCTGGGCGGATAAAGGAAGGGCTCCATCTGAGTCGCCTGTGGAGCTGCTGGGGCACCTGAGCATTGAGCCTGCTGCCATTTTGCTTGGGTTTATTTGGTTGTGTCTCCGACATTCGGTTTCTAGGCATGAGCCTCTGCATTCATCAAGCGTAGCCAACTCAATAGCACTAACTTCATGACCATTTCAACAAACTGAGCTACAGCCTCACGCCCAAAAAATACTGCATAGAGGGCCATCGGGACTTTACTTTTTCATTTCACACCCCAATGCAAAGTGGATCCAAATTGTCGTCAAAATTGTCGACCAAGATGTCTGAATTGAACATGACTTCAGCTGCGTGTTTCCTGTTCTGTTCTGTTTATCCATTGACAATCGACAATTCACGCGATGATCCACAATGTAAACTGGATCCCTTGTCCAGATTTCTGAAACGGACATATTTTCAGATCTGTGTTCAATGTGCTATTGGTCGTCACACGTTTCATATTTTGTACTACTCTTGCACTAGTTGCCATTGATTTCAACTACGCAAGCCATTCATGTATTTTCCACCATGACACACACAATCAGGGAGGTGGCATTGGCGATTGGTGTAGCCTGGTGCACTAGCTATAATAGGAGTGGGCATGCTGCAGGCGGCATTCTGTCTCTGTGCACTGTGGACACGGCAGTGGGCACTGTGGGCATTGCCTTGGGAACCCTTGCCCGTCAAACCAACCCCCCCTATCCGCTTTCCATCCATCACTCTGCCCCCTCATCAAAGGAGCGTGTTCGGCCGGAGGATTTCTTTGTGCTCAAAATGGACATTGAGGCTGTAGAGTGCTGTATGGCGAGTTGGCACACATTCATGCACAAGTTGTGGGCTGAACTTTATCTCAAGATGTACGAACCAACTCCCTCCCGGGTGTGCATCCCTGAGGAATACTGATTGCAGGGGTTGCTGAGTTCTGCGCTGCAACAACAGCTTGGCTTGGAATTGGGGGAGCGTTAGCGCGCAGGGCGCGCGCCGGGCATCTTTTTTGACCTGTGCCCCACCAGTGACCTTTTAGGCGGTGTACTACGCGCAGTGCGCGCGCAGTGCAACTATTTGGACGTCTAGCCGTCCTAGAACCCCATACTTTGTGATACTATGGGCAGTATTGTTGTTTGAAAACGGGTATTTTGATGCTTCTTGCACAATGGGGATATGGTTTATTTGGATTCTCACCCAGTTTCACCCATTTGCATCCATTTTTTGCTCGTTTCCACCACACCCATTTCTTACTAGGTTGATTTCTCCCCACCATGGGGACCCCGAGAAGGCAGGGGTGATGTCACCATTCCGCCCAACTTTGGGCCCTAAGAAGGCAGGGGTGATGTAACCAATGCTGAGTTTGCACTTCGTTCTTGCGACGTGAGGCAGAAACGCCGTCCAAACCGCTTGCGGCTTGGGGACTCATTACCATAGCAAAATCTATGGGAGGGGTAAAGGCAATTGGGGCTTGGTTAGGAACATCTGGCGTGGCGGCCCCAATGTGTTGCACCAGTCAGTCCGTATTTTGTTGCATCTTACGCAATTCTGCATTTGCAGGCAGGTGCGTCACCCGCCTATGGACCATGGGAGCATGTCCCGCCTCATGTTTGGACTGACAAAAGCAACTTGGCCACCACGCCGGATGAGGCAGAAGTGTGTGTGTTGTGTTGTCAGAAGCGTTCCACAATCACAGTTTGTGGTGAGCGTGAAGAGCACTATTGTGCTGCATTTGTCGACACCCACACTTGTGGGACCAATGTTGTTTGTTAAGTACAATACAAATGACGTTTGGAGTTGTTCAATTCAAAGCTGTTGCCTTATAATGCAACTCGCTTTGTAGGGAAGGTGTGCAGTCCAACACGGTCTACTTGGGGGGCTTCTCCATGAGAGGGTAAATCTGGGGCTGAAGTCGGGATAGTTAATAGAAAAGTAGTGCGCCGGGCAAACATTCCCCCATTGATCGAATGCTTGAAGGTGGAATTGGAGGCTCCATGTTTAGTGGTCAATTTGGTAGGCACACAGTTGGATACCAGAACAACATATCTAGAACTACACAGTAGAGGACTGCACCAAGTGTCTTTGGTATCATTTGTCTTCATATTGATTTTTCATCGGCATTCCAAATGGTTTGCTTTTTGACATCCTCTCACAGGGCGCAGTGGCAGCAGCAATTGGTCTGTGTCCATTCTGAGGCCCGTGGAATGCCAAAAGTCACAATCTCCTTTGCTGCAACTGTGAGTTTCAAATCCTGCTTGCACAAATTGAAATCACCTCGAAGAGAGGTTGTTAGATCACGCGCAGGCGCGGGCGTCGTATACCCCCCCTTTTTGGGGGGCTATTCGGCAGCATACCCCAAGGCATGATATTTGATGCCCAACCCCTTGTAAAATCATTATTTTGCCCAATAAGATCCCCCAATGGATGTTTTGATTCTGAGGCCTCTATCCCCTGAAACGGGGTATCACTTTTTGGGGGGGGGGGGGGGGTCAAAAGTTTGTGCTCAAAAGTTTGTGCTCAGCGGGGTTTGAACGAGGGTCAGATTGGGCAGCGATAACCGGCCGGCCGGCGCCGCCGGCGATCGGCCAACCGGGAATTGAACCGCCGACCTGCATGTCTGTGGTCGCGTGCATCATCGTTCAACCATTGCTAGATATGATCGCATTTGTGCTGCCACTGAAGCCAAGTCTGCCACTGAAAAAACCCCAACTGTGTGTTTCTGTCTGCCTGCCTGCTTCCCCAACTGACTGTCTGTCTGACATCTGACAGGTTGTCTGACTAACTGACTGATTGGCTGACTGTCAGCCTCCCTTCGAGGTGCACTGCCGAAGGCAATGGAATATCCAGGTTTCAACATTCAATTATGAATATTCAGCAAGCTCTATTAATCAAAGCGCAGTGTGGCAGCTGCAAAATTGGCTCAGATAGTGTTCATGTTGCATTTCTTTGCACGTCGAAGATCAACTAGTTTGATTGGTGGTTTGCTGTAAGAAAGCATTTTCCAAGTTGTCACCAATTTCTTTTTGCTTTGTGTGAAGATAAGTTGTTGGTTTTGCAGATACATTAAAAAGCAAGCCTCCGATGAAGAATGTCGTATTTGGCTCATCGAAGGGACTGCGCTTTCCATGCCATTTATTAGGTAAATTACAAGCGCAATACATATTAGATACGTCCAACTTGCTGAACATGATTTTTAGTTTCAAGGATTTACACAAAGAAAAAAGGGAGTCCAGTTCCCCAGCAAAGGCAGCTTGAAGGGGACAGGTTTAGGGAGAAAGGAGTTGAGTTCAGGCAGATCGGCGATCAGCGTCCCTTTGGTCTTTTTTTTGTTTCGCAAATTTCTAAACTGCCACGTGCACACCGAATTTTGCTGGCCTAGTAGGACTAAATGTTTCACCTCGCTCCTAGGCTCTCTCTCCCCCACATTGAATGGGTACACACACACGTGGGTTTTAGAGGCAATGAGATAGCCGACAACATGTCAAAATGGATCTCACTGACCCAGTAGAAACCAGAATTACCTCTGCTTTTGCGTGGACAACTGTCCCTTCACGGCCCGCCACTAATGTCAAAGCTGCGAAAATTGCACCTACAAAGCTTGCTGCCCTGTCACTCGCACAATACCATTGATGCTACCATCAGCTTTGACCGCCATAAGAAGAATGCCATCATCTTGGTGATTCTTTTTCAAGTGGACTGAAGGGAACACTCATACACACCACACTGGGATTTCGTTGAGTACCCTTGCCGCATGTGCAACACAGCACACCCAAGGACCCAACTGCATGTTATTGCTTTATGCCCCAACACGGCGTTTCCGAGAGAGCCATTCTTCTCAACCCAGAGAATGGACTTTTTCAATAAGGAGGATCCTGGTATACCGCTAAAGCAAGCGCAGATCATTCTTGGCCTCGTCCTTGAATCTCTAAAAATCTCTTTGTAGCCAAACAACCATGACGGGAAAGCAAAAGAGGGTTTCATATCAACACTGGTGGCCGGGAGGAAACCATTTTCTTCAGCCATTGCAGCAGCCAGAGACTAGATATTGAACAACCCCTCAACCCCTATACCTAAACCCTCGACACGAAACCCTTGGCCCTAGGTGGGCATGTACAGTACATCGATTCCCATCACCCCAAAACACAGCAAGCCAGACTTCATGGCAAAACTACCAAACGGAGTACATAGAAAAAGTGAAGAAATGGAACACCACAGCCCCCCCACCACCACCACACAACAAAAGGAAATATGCTGCTGGACCACAGTGCCCACCCACAACCGAAGAATCTCAAACCCCTCTAGAACCCCTGCTGCATTTTATGTAGCATGGTAACCCCAAACTGACTGGGGATTGAGACCCACAATCCTACCCTATCCATCAAGCACGACAAACAAGAAACATATAGTCCCCACCCTCCTGCAGCACATATCAGCCGCCCCTCACATGGCCCACAGAGCACAGCAATCTTGTGTCCTGTGCCTAGCATCCACCATGGGAGTGTTATTCCATGCAGTGCGCCCCAACCAGCCCATTGACAGGCGGAGGCGTAGATAAGAATCACCTCAATTTTGCATCTTCACTGACCCTGCCGTGGCAGAACAGCTAGAAAACCTGTTGACGTAGACCATCATCCACTGAGATCACTCGAACTTTATCTAGATGGACCCTCTCGACAAAAGGCATCCTTTTTATTAGGCAACAATGCAGCACCACACTCAATACAGCTCTTCTTTCTTTGTGCCTGTGACTTGAGCCTGACAATCATTGCTTGAACAGATTGCCTGCAACATTGTGTTTTCCCGTGCCTTCGTCTTCAATGCGGAGCATCACATGCCAAGCCTCCAGTTCTCAGCTACACTGCACAGGTACGTACACCCATCGACAGAAAGTTCTGACGGTGCTAAACACAGCCACATAGCATTGGGTTTTATGAATCTTTACAGTGTGTACTCTTTTGGTTTTGTCTTCTCTTACCCTCTCCAGTTGGGTCTTGTGACACCCAGCGTGAACCTTTGCAGTGGCAGGAACCAAATACTATGGCATATAGAGAAAACGCCAGTCTCCCATTTGCACAAGCGCCAAGGGGAGGGACCAACACCAACGCAATCAGTGGCAGCAATCCGGAAGCCTGCGTAGTAGAGAAGCACAACAGGCCCTCATGTGTACAAGGGCCAACGGAAAAGCAACCACAACGTGTACATACAAAGCAACATACAAGTTTCACCTGTCAAATACACTGAGAAGCAATGTGGTGGCTCGACCTTACATGAGGAATGCAACCCAACAATTGCCATGAATAAAAGAAAAACTAGTAGGCGGTCTTTTACTATTGCTTGCGTTTTTGCTTGCAATCCTGGATTCTACGACTGCCCCTATTAGGCCATATGATTGAGTGCCTACCCCAACTAGGGAGCAGCAAATCTGTCCCATAGCTGCTTGGGTCTTTCGGCAGCCCTTGATTCCCAACGCACGAGGGGCAAGACCATCTGTCTTCCCCAGAATAAGGGTGGTAGTCATGCTCTTCAATATCGGGTACGTGGGGTTCAACAGGTCCTCAATGAAGAACTCCACGGTCTGGACAAAGCAGCCTTACTCTCACGCACTGTTGAGCGTCAGCATCAACCAGCCCCGAAACGACCTAGTATGCTGTGTGTCCGACGTTGTAATGGGACATATTGTAAAGATCGCAAATGCGATCGTTCAAGGCGCACACGCAGCAAACGCGTGAATAAAATACGCTTCACAAAAAGTTGATGACTGAATGTATGTAGGACTTTACAATTGTGCATATTGTTGTTATTATTACCGAAGTCCGGGGTGATATGAAGTTTTCAGATTCTATTTTAATCGTCGGATTCGGGTTTGGTTGCGTAGGAATACCGGTAAGAATTTGATAATAGAACAGGGTTTCGTTACAATCCCGGACTTGCAAAAAACGGCTTGGTATGTCTGTGCATCGGCGTAGTGTCGTAGGGTAGTTGAAGTGTTCGGGTTGGGACTATCTAGCGTCCAGCGACATGAGCACCAAGACCTAGTCGCCTTTCCCACTGCATGGAAGGCATCTGCCAGAAGAGTTGAAAAGCGAGACGTGGCGTCCTAGAAGAGGTCTGCTTGCGGGTCGGATGTCCCTTGTCGATAGTTCTACCATGTCCAAGCCGTATGAGGGTGCTCCGGAGAATCTAATTGAGTACGGCAGCTTGAATCCAAGCTCATATTTCCACTTTCCTAGGTGTTTGTCCTAGTGTTTGGGTTCCTTTTGGCTGTGCTGGCGAGCGCATGTTGTGAGGTTGCCCATCAACCTATCCATATGGACATATGCTGTCGCTGCCAGTCTACATAAAAATTCCAGGTAAGGCCTCTAAAAACAAGCTTTAAGGGCAATATGCAGCTCATTTCGTCGTCTTAGGATGACTTGGCACTCCATCAGGGTTCCAAAGTGTCGCTGGGTATGCTCGTTTTCTTTACATGCATGGAAGAACGGATGGGTAGGCCATAAACTCTTTCTTCCTTATTTCGTTGCATTACTCCAAGAAAGATGTCCTCCAATTATGCCCTATAGATTTGATTGAAAATCCTGCAAGGTTTTCCTCGGAGAAAAACAGGTTCACAACACGTAGTAGAGCAAGAGAACAATAGGATCGTGTCAATGATTAGTTTGTGAAATCCAGAGTATCACAGAAGGGCTGCAGATAGACAAAGCAAGTATAAACACAAAGATTCAATCACAAATGGATAATACAAAAGATTTTATATGAAAACTGGACTGACTCTAGCCTCCAAGATAGCATCAAGCACTTCATGTGCACTCTTTTGGGTGAAATGGTGCTGGTTAGGAATGTGGGGCATAGGTGTCAGGCCAACACAGAAAATGACTTGGCGAAGCAACTGAATTCAGAAACAGTTAAAAAGTAGAACCACAATAAGTGGTAGAAACAATTGAGTATAGGGGTCTTGGGGTGGGAGACCACTAGGCTTAACCTCCAAGGCCTAAAGCATGAAATGCCTATTTTATTTCGGTATATCCTCCATGAAGGAGAAGGCGATCAGAATGCTCCGAAAGTATTATGTGGGCCTACGCGGCTGAAGTAGGATGGGTGGAGAGTAAGAAAAAGTCACTGCCATGTCTTTATTGGAGGGCTTGATCCAGGCCAAGCCCCCCTTAAAACCCTTATGTTGATGCTAAGACTAACTTAAGTATTTTTATCTCTCTTTTGAAGCCTAAAGTACACTTTCTCAAAGTAACTAGGGTTGTAACCCTAGCCCCCCCATGAAGTTTACCCCTACCACTCAACTGAGCGGAGGTACCTTCCTTCATGGAGGATATACCGAAATAAAATAGGCATTTCATGCTTTAGGCCTTGGAGGTTAAGCCTAGTGGTCTCCCACCCCAAGACCCCTATACTCAATTGTTTCTACCACTTATTGTGGTTCTACTTTTTAACTGTTTCTGAATTCAGTTGCTTGGCCAAGTCATTTTCTGTGTTGGCCTGACACCTATGCCCCACATTCCTAACCAGCACCATTTCACCCAAAAGAGTGCACATGAAGTGCTTGATGCTATCTTGGAGGCTAGAGTCAGTCCAGTTTTCATATAAAATCTTTTGTATTATCCATTTGTGATTGAATCTTTGTGTTTATACCTGCTTTGTCTATCTGCAGCCCTTCTGTGATACTCTGGATTTCACAAACTAATCATTGACACGATCCTATTGTTCTCTTGCTCTACTACGTGTTGTGAACCTGTTTTTCTCCGAGGAAAACCTTGCAGGATTTTCAATCAAATCTATAGGGCATGATTGGAGGACATCTTTCCGGTAGCAGAGACAGTCTCTTGTTGATTTTGGAACCGATCCTGAGAAGAAGTGCACACAAAGCTCAACAACAAGTTCATCATGTCCACTCCAAGCGTACAACTGTCCGCCAGGACCGGGCCCATAACAACTGTCCAAGTACAAATGGGCAGCATGGCCCACCCTATGAGTGAACCACCTTACCGAGCTCCACATCTCAGTGTCGCATCTGGGTCTCAAGGAGATCCACATCGCAGAAGGGCGGAAGAAAATACAATCCTTACCACCGAGGCCGTAGCGGCCCACGGTGGAGAAAGCCTGCATCATCTCCGCAGGCGCGTAGCAGCCTCAGTCTCCCGATCCGCCTGTCCGGCATCATCCTCAACAGCGATTGGAGGCCCTGAGGAATACGAGGAACAGAGGAAGAAAATGGATGAATACATCCTCCATGAGGAGTACTAGTACTCCAGGGGGGAGTAAGAAAAAGTCACTGCCATGTTTTTATTGGAGGGCTTGATCCAGGCCAAGCCCCCCTTAAAACCCTTATGTTGATGCTAAGACTAACTTAAGTATTTTTATCTCTCTTTTCAAGCCTAAAGTACACTTTCTCAAAGTAACTAGGGTTGTAACCCTAGCCCCCCCATGAAGCTCACCCCTACCACTCAACCGAGCGGAGGTACCGAGTGCCAGGGCACAAGTAGAGAGGAAGAACAACCAGACCCAGCTCTAGTGTCCGGTGGCCTTTCGGAACACCTCTAGATCTGTTGTTTCTGCGAGTTTTTCCGGTTCCAGATTTGGGGCAGTAGTTCTCTTAATGCCTTCCACTTGCATCCCGTGTCTGCCCATGTCCCTGCGGTGCAAGTGAGGTTTGCCACCTGATAGTTTCCGAAACATCCCGTTTTTAACGATCATTTTTACAAAAATAACCGGTTTTCCGATTCATTGCACTCACTAGCCAAAATTTTGCCATCAGTCAGCACAGAGCCCATACAAGTCGGGACATAGTGATCAAAGCTACCTTGGAGTCGTCATTCACCATCGACCATCGTTTACTGCTACCAAAGCTTTCTTTTGGTGCAAAACTTGGACAAACAGTACTGCCGAAAAGAACCTAAAAAATTTACAACCATTCCGATTAATTGGTCTAAATCATTTTTTTAAACCACCGGTTGTGCCGATGGCTTTGAAAATAACCACCGATTATTGCCGATCCCCATTTTTTCGGCTTCCGAACCCGAGGTGTGATACACCCTTTTTTTTTTAGCATCCGGAGGTTTGATAGCAATCCTCCCACGACGGAGTCCCTCCTTGGGCTCTTTCCGTGCCTTGCTAGCTATTATAAATGTTCATGGATGGCCTCTGCCAGTTTTTTGGCGTCTTTTCCTCCGTTGAGGAACCGGCGCAGTGCCGGCTCATAAGTTTCACCTAGACCCCCTCTGAATTCTGCAGCTTGCCAGCCGTAAGGCTGCTTCGCAGCATTCCTTGTGTAACACTGCCAGGAAGCTGCCTATGGCATACTTGGCTTCATACACCGTAAGAACGCTTTGTACTCTCTGTGAGGGGCTCCGGCGCCTCCTTAGGGACTCTGGTTGTTCTGTTTCAGCCCAATCTCTCGGGACACTACTTACAAGCACTGTTATGCAATGCTGCCAGCTGCCATGTTGTCACCCTCTGCTTCTTGTTGCACCACATTGCACCACATCATCATCTAATGGACTTGTGCGTGTCGTGGAGCTTGTTGTCCCCATACTTGGTTGACCATTCCTATATGTTCTTGTTAGTTTTGCATCATGTCAATTGACCTTGTTGAGATGGTTGCGCCTGCATTTGTCCTCTAGCCTGTTGGTGCTGTGCTACTGGGCTCAACCGTTCTCAGTAGCCTCGTCTGCGGTGCTTGCACCAAGAAAGGGGGTTGGCCTTACATGCCAAACGCGACTCCTCTCTGAAACAACCACAGTTGACTTTGCGCCATGACCTCCGGCCTTTTACCGAGCATGAGGATGCGCAGTGTCCAGTGTGTTCGCAGGTGAAGTAGTTTCGCGGCGGGGTATGCCCCGTTTGTGGTATTCCTTGACCTGCCATGACCATTGGGCCTTGATGCTCCTATCCCAGTACCCTCCTCCGGGGTCGGCGATTGTCTTCATTGGCAATTGCTGCTTTCCTCATTCACCACTTGCCAGATCCTTCGGGCTAGGGGGTGGCTTGCCCAGTTGTCGTCCTTGTTGCTGAAGTCCTTGAGGCTGGTCATCAAGGGTCCCATCCATGCGTACGCCAAGCCTTCGGACATCAGTTTCTCCATGGTTTCACACTCTAACAGAGGGGTCAAACTTTGTCTTAGGACCTCATTTTCGACTTTTCCCGCCGCCAGCTATGCAACTGGCTCTTGGAACGTTAGGTTTTGATTGATGAGTCTTGCAAGATGATTCTGCCACGTCCACTTCCATTTCCTCAACGGTGAGAACAAAAACACTCTAAGCTCTGAGACAACCAAAAATCACACTTGGACACTAAACTATTGTTTAGTGCATAAACAAAGGTTTGGACTTTGAGACTGCATAGTTTATTTAGCCCTTTGAGTCCCCTCTTTGGGTTCTCTCTTTGCTCTAGAATCCTCAAGACAGGAATGGTTATCAGTTGTTTGAATTCTGTCCACTTTGGGCTTTGGGCTTGCATGATGCGTGCAAAGCGTTACACGTATCTTGAAAAGAAATGGCCCGCACAGTCGGCGCAGGGACCGTATTCATTTGGCAATTTTGTGTAGCTTAGACAAGGGGAGGGGGGTACCCCCTCCCCCTTGTATAAGCTACGCCCTTGTCCAAGCTACAGTAGGCGTAGGGACCGTAATAATTGTGTACGTAATTTTAATTACATACGAAATGTAGTGCGGCCACATAAGACATGGGTTTGTCGTCACATTTGCCAATTACATGCCGCCATGGACACATGCAACATGCCACGTGCAAGGCAAGGTCATTCCCAAGAATTTGAAGTTGTCGGAGCCCAAACCAGTCCCTAAGCCTCAGCCAAAGTCATCTTCAAGTGGTGAGTATGTGCAATTGTTCCGCATGGTGTATGGTCGCCAGAAGGGTTTCCAAGCCGAACATTTGTAGGCTTCGCATTCTTCATTGCTTGTGCCAACATGGGTGTGAACCTGAAATTTTCATGTTCCCAAGGCTGTCTTGTGTTTGCATACACTTGGAAATGTGGGCACAGGTCAAGGTGCACCCATACCATGCGCGCGCGCACGTTTGTGTCGGTAGTTGTATGTGTTTCGCGCAAGCTACGCCCTTGTCCAAGCTACAGAGGGCGTAGGGACCGTAATAATTCCGTACATTGGCGTAGCTTATACAAGGGGGGGGGGGGTGGTACAACAAAGACATTGTTGAACCGATCTGATGATGCAAGCTGCGGCAGCCCATCGTGCCCTGCCCCACAGCCTTGTCTGAAACATGGCAAACTAGACGTTTTGCAGATTCTTGAGGGTGTGATTGCCGGGTGCTGACCATCATCTGATTGAGGCTGTTTTTTGGCCAAGAAGACATGTTTGTGACCTATTCAAGTGAGCAGGAGGGGCTGGATCATGGCTGTGCGGTTTTGTGTCTACCAACAACATTTGTTGTGCATGAGACTGCACCACAAGATTTTTTTAAGCCCTTTTGCTCATCCTGGTAGTTGGGTTTTCTGGGACAGAGTACAAGTTTGGAAAATGGAATAGCGGTGGCGCCATTTGATACTGCAGCCCAGTCGTGAGTGTTTCATTGGACACGAAAAAGCAATTGGTGGCATACGCCTGTGTTGGAACACCCAAAGATGCCCAAATCTGATACATGGGGTTCAGTCGTGTGGCAACAGCTTTGCACGCCCATCCCATGCATGATGTGCACTACTTCGCTCCCCTCTTGAGCAGTAGCTTCGACAGGGCCGTAGCTTGCACGTACCACACTCAACTACCGACACGCGCGTGAGTGCCCACATGGTATGAGTGCACCTTACCCTCCACCCACGTTCTCAAAAGCATGCAAACACAAGAAAAGGTTTCAAACATGAAATTCCAGGGTCACACCCATGTTCCCACAAGTACAGTGCGCACTCAGTAGTCAGAGGCTCTGAAATTGCTCGGAGGCTTTGCTTCTTACCATTTTTGAAGTGACCCTCCTCAATGCATCTATTGTTCAAAAGAGCTGCAATGGGGTAAATTTTCGATTGTTTAGGCTTGCATTCTTAATATACGTGGTTCTATCTACTGAGTCTGCACTGTAATAAAGCATGAGGAGAGAGAGGGAGAGAGAGAGAGAGAGGGAACGAGAGAGAGAGAGAGCATATTATGGAGCATAGGCCTTGGGCTTGGGCAATAAAGCATGAGAAGCGTACAAATGTTCGGCTTGGAAACCCGTCTTGCGAGGATACACCAGGCAGACAAACTGCACATGCTCACCACCTGAAGATGCCTTTGAACATGCCTTTGCCCAAGGTTTGGGGCTTAGGCAACTTCCCCCTTCTCCGATGGTCCCTTCATTGTGGCATCCACACACTCATTGGTGGACCGTGTGAAAATAATTGGACACCCAGTTTCAAAAAGAGAAGATTGCATGGTGAGCGGGTGGAAGAAAGGGGAATATAAGGCACAAATGTCCCCAAAATCAGATTTATGTGGGTTCAAGTGGGCAAACAACCACAGCAAATGTGTCCATCACCCTATGTAGCAAATGTGTCACCAAACCCATGTCTTACGTGGCTGCACTACATTTGTTACAGAATTAAACAAGATCCCAAATTAATACGGTCCCTACGCCGGCTGCAGCTTAGACAAGGCCGTAGCTTATACAGGGGGGGCATCAAATGGTCGGTCGGCTGAACTGGATGTCCCCGCCATAGACATTTCCAGCCATTGTTCATCAGCATGTTCGCACAGGGTCCGGGTTTTTGCTAGGCGACTGTCCCGGTGCTTCCGCCAATGTTCATTGTGCCTCGCTTCCGTATGTACACTGGTTCCTGACCTTGCAGAGTGTTCGTGCTGGTCATGACTCTACCGGGTGAGTGGCGTTTATGCTGGTCAGCGGTCAGTCCCTTGGTGTACCTGCTGGTAGCTGGCCCCACTCGGCCAGTACCCCTTGGGACGGTTATCGTGGTCCTTAGGTTGAAAAACCCAGTGGGTACAGGTTTGGTTAAGGTTACTTACATTCAACACACAACCATTCAATGCAATACAGGGGGGGGGGGGGGTCCCTGTAAAGACACGGTGTAGATGGGTGCAAGACCACCATCCCCATCATGGGACACTTTTGCAGGCGTCAGGGTCACGTTATGGGGCACTGAACAGTCACACAATTCCATTCCTATGATCTGCTTCGTGGTCAAGACATGGGCAACACACAAGACCACAGAAATGGTATTGAACAACGGTTGGCGGTTGGCGGCAGTTGGCGGTTGGCGGTGGGCAGTTGGCGGTTGGTGGTCCCTAGGGGCTGTCCTTAAGGGCCGTCCTGAACAAAAAACAAGAGTCTGAAAGGACAGCCCTGGTTCTGCTTCGGGCATTGGGCTGGCGTTGTTCTGCAGTACCGTGCCACCCCGTCAACGACGGAACATACACACAGTGCTGCGCAAGCTGGTGCTTAGTCAGAGGCGGTAGGCGGGCGGTTGGAGGAGGTTGCCAAAGCGATTGGGGGCGGTTACTGTCGGTTACAAATGCCATTGAGGCTGGCACTGGGCGTCAGGGGGACAGTGGCTGGGCATAGGCTGGGCGCCCTGGAGGGGGGGTACGTAGGCTCCTTCTAATGCATCCCTGGGGTACCCCCCCCCCCACTGGACTTGTGCTACTGGACCCCCCCCCCCCCCCCTAGACTCCAGCCTCTCCCTCTTCTAATACTTGCCTGCCCCCCAACCTCGAGAGGCCAATAGGCGCGGCCAAAGGCAAACAAACCAACACCATGGCTTCGTCCCACCCCCCCACCCCACCCCTCACGCCCCTCAGGATTGGCAAACTCTGAGGCCCCTTCCCTTCTACTGCATCCCTGAGGTACCCCCCCCCTCCTCCTATGGTGTACGGCCACCCATTGTTACAGGTTCCAGCCCTCATGGGGTGCTAAATCTATAGGCTAAACGTAGGGGCACAATTTGGAGATGTGTGACAATTGATGCCAACCGGCTCATTTAGGATCCGCAAAGATTGCCTCATATTTCCGCACTCCAATGATCACAATCGGCCGGGAACAACGCCATTACGACTGGAGGGGGGGGGGGGATTCTACTAATTCCCTGGGGGTGTGGGGGGTTGTTTGGGACCCTGGCCAACCCCAACAGACCGACCCACCCAACCCCATCAGAAAAACTCAAGAACCAAATAAAAGTTATGAAAGGGGCCCGCAATCGGAGGCGGAATGAGGGCGCACAAACATTTTCTGGTGTCTCAGCCCCCCCCCCCCCCTCCCTCGCAGAAGAGGGTAGGGCGTCTGCCACACTCCGCACACGTCTGCTGCTGCTGCCGTGGGAGGTGTGAAGGGTTACAGACCTTGGGCGGGGCTGAAACAACCCCCCCCCCCCTCCCAAATGGCCTCAGTGGTTTTCCTGTGCACCGGCTGGTGCACGACGACAAACCCCTGGTCCCCATGGTGTGCCCACAGACTAGCGCCAGCACATCCAGTGCTTTGCACTGGCCCTTGGCCCCATGCCCCCCCCCCCGACCCCGAGTAGAACCACAAATCCCCCCCCCCAACCGCTGCCTTTGATCCCCCCCCCCCCTGACTAACTCCTGAAACCCCCCCCCCAAGGCCCAAGCCACAGGAGCTGCGGGTTTCGCATCTTTTCGTCACCGGATGTGTCGAGGTCAGAGTTGCCACTGGACTCCGGCACTCCGATGGCCGCCAAATGCGAGGGCAGCCCTCCGCCAGAGGCCGCCAGATGCGACCCCTCCCTCCGCCGGAGGCCGCCGGATGCGGGTTGTGGGACTTGTGGAGGTGCATTGGTTGCATGGCGCTCTCGGAGCCGTCAGTGTTCGGTTTACCAGTCGACCGTCGTCGGTGATCGGTTGACCAGTCAACTGCCGTCAGTAATAGGTTGACCAGTCAACTGCCGTTAGTGATCGGTTGACCAGTCAACTGCCGTCAGTGATCGGTTGACCAGTCAACTGCCGTCAGTGATCGGTTGACCAGTCAACTGCCGTCAGTAATCAGTTCACCAGTCAACTGCCGTCAGCATCATTTGGCCCAAATGCCTGTTTTCGCAGCCACGCGACCTCTTCTAGCGGCGGATTGGGCAGGACTAGGACGCCTTCTGGCAAGTTGGGCACGGAAGAACGACATCTTCCGTCTTTGACGTGCACTGCGCCGGGCGCAACGGAACTTGGCTTAAAAAAAAAAACGGCAGCCCAGCCCCCCACACCACCGTGACACACCCTCTGCCGGAGGGCGCCGGGTGCGACCCAAGTCTCTGCTGGCGGCTGCCTGACGTGCTGCCAGTACTGACTTCACCAAGTAGAAGCCTTCCTTGGCCATTTCTTCGGCAGCCTTGTCAGGGAGAGTTTCTTCCACTTCATTAGGGCTGGCAGCACTCTGTAAGTCCAGCGCCACTACCTCCTCATCATTCAGCTCCCATTCTTCCCCCCATCACCCCAACTCAAGGTGCCAAACCGAAGTGTGGGAGTCCATCACCCCAACTCAAGGTGCCACACCAAACTATGGCAGTCCATGGTGGGGATTAGCAAAAAAGTGTGCAAAGGGGTGGAAATGGGTGAAAGTGGGTGAAAATAAAAAATTGCCATATGCCCAATGTGGGAGAAGCATCAAAACCTGCGTTAGGGGCAACAATGATGCCCCGTAGTATCACAAAATATGGGTCTCCGGTACGGCTAGACGCCCAAATAGTTGCACTGCACCCGCACTGCGCTACGGGCGCCCCCCAAACGAGGTGGAGGCAGCACAGGCAATCTCTGCAATGGGTAGCGCAAGGCAACAGATGGAAGGCCTGCTGGTACACTGCAACCCTTGGGATCGCTTGCCCACACCCGCCTTAATTTGGGTGTACCCTTTGAAGCCCTGCATGCAGCACACAGACCCTGAGAGCGCCCATGGAGCTGCAGGGCAGCAACAGCTCTGACCCGAAAGCAGCGCTCGAACCTCCACCCGACCAATGTAACCAATGTGCTCCGCCACAGAATCAGATGGCACACCTGATTCTGTGGGGAAAAATTGCTCTGGGGGGGGGGGGGGTGACACGGAAGCCCATTTTCCCAACCCCCCGCCCCCCCTCCTTGGCCGCCGTGACGGGAGGGGGGGTTCAGGGCAGGGGTGCCCGACCTGCCGTGCCGGGGGGGGGGGGGGGTCAACCCAACATCTATGGCTCAAAATGATACCCACGTCGCGCTGATCATTTTGACTACTCAAATGTTGGGGGGGGGGATTATTGGTGGAAAAAACTTTTTCGGGCCAAAATTTGCGTTCCTGCGCCTTTGGCGCCAACATCCGTTCTTACACAAAACAAAGGGCCCGACACGGAACCCCATTTCTCCAACCCCCCCCCCTCTCCTTCGGCGGGCGTCCATGTCAGCCCCCCCCCCCGCGCAGAGCAATTTTCAGGTCGCCCATGGAGCTGTATCCAGTGCACAAAGGGGGAGGGGCAGGGGGTGTCGGGGATTTGGAAGAAAGAGGGGCGCAGAGGTCGGGGACCACGGTCCATGAGGCGGGCAGGCCAGGTCTGCCCCCTCCGACACGCACACGCCGCACAAACGTCCAGCGCACGTCGGCGGGCCCGGACGGGGGGGCAGCCATGGGCAGGCCCTCCAACATCGACACCGCAATGGCCCCGCCGCCCTCAACGCGCCCTCGGGCGTGCACACAGCGGCCGCCACGACCCTGAACCCGTGCATAGCGTGCACACTCCCCAGCTCAAACGACCACGCCACAACACAAACACAACGCGTGGGGGGTATGAGTGCGGAAGCTCAACGTGGAACACTGGCGGTGGCGAGCCACGTGGCGTGGGCAGAACCCCTCCACCCGGGAAAGAAGTCTACATGCGACCTGGCCCTCCGGTGGGACCGGGGCGATCTCCAAGTGGAGCAACAAGATGATGACCCGGACGTGGACCTGGACGTGGCCCGGCAGCTATTCCGACCAGCGAGGAGCGCCCCACGACCCTCGTGGGAGGGGAGACCGGCGTCCTGTGGAGTTGCCGCTGCATAGACGCCCTCCGCCAGGAGCGGCTTCGGGTTGGAAGCCGCCCTCGCAGTGGCTGGCAGAAGGTGCAGACGGGTGGCAGAAAGCGGAACCCACACCCATCGGCCCCGGGCACAAGACTCAGTCAATGGCCGACACGCAGCACCGTCCAGGCAGCAGCTCAGCACTCAGAGCCCGCACCAGCAGGAGCACCAGGGCCTGCCAGGCTACGCCGCACATCCGCAGCACTCTTCAAACCGGCAGCACGCACACTACGCGACACCCGAGGGGGGGGATGGGGGCTACAACTCATCGCAGCCCACACCTCCTCACGCTAATGTGCGACGCCATGAGGGCCACAGTTCCTCTGGCATCTCTCCTGTCGTCACTCTTGTTGTTGCGTGCTGGTCTGCGGATCTTCGCGGCCATCAGAAGAGACTCCTGAGGAGACTAAGGGTTTGGGTTTCACTGGAAATGACTTCGCAGCCAAAAGATGACAAAGGCCTGTGCAAGTTTCTCAGCCGATGTAGGGGGCATACCCTCATCACCTTCTGGTAGGCATACGGCTGCGGACACAAAGAAAAGAAGCGAGACTTGCGCTGGGGACTTTGCGAGCCACCCAAACGCCCCTCGCCGATTCCGCGACACCGCCAGCGCAGACAACACAACCCCAGAGCCGAGGCAGAGGCCAGTGCCTGTGACCCTCGCCCCCCGCAGCATCAGAAGAGACTCCTGAGGAGACTAAGGGTTTGGGTTTCACTGGAAATGGCTTTGGAGGGCCACAGGCCACTGAAGGGCGACGGCCCGGTCATCGCGGCTTCAACTGCTCGCCATTTCAGCCGGGCGGGCAGCTGAAGCAACACGACGGGGCAGGCCCCGCCCAGCCATGGCTTTCTGTGACTCCTCCTCCGGTGTACGGCCGTTCTAACACATCACTGGGGGGGGGGGGTACGCCCCTCCCCCTTTGCGCTGGCCAGACGATGGTCACGGCTGCGGGAGCACAGGAGTCCTGTGGTGACCACACGACTGCGGGCGCAGAGCAGGACGGCGGCCTTCCTCCACCGTGGCCCTGCGAGCACAGAGGGGGTCTGGGGGCTGGGGCCTCACCCCCTGGCCACGTCTTGGGAGTCCGACCAGCGGCATTGGGCCGCGGGATGGAGTGGGCGCAGGAGGAGGGGGGGGGGGGGGCGGAGAAAGAAGAGAGGGAGTACACAGGTAACACCAACGCAGAGACAGCATCGCTGCCGACCAAACGGACAGTGAACGGTCTTGAAATGGAGGGAAGTGGAGGAATTTGGAGGGAATCAAAGGGAGGGAATCGGAGGGAAGTGGAGAGAAGTGAAGGTATTTGGAGGGAACTGGAGGGAATCGGAGGGAGGGAATTGGAAGGAAGTGGAGAGAAGTGGAGGGAAGTGGAGGGAATTGGAGGGAATTGGGGGGAGGGAATTGGAGGGAAGTGGGGGGAATTGGAGGGAAGTGGAGGGAATTGAAGAGAAGTGGAGGGAAGGGGAGAGAAGGGGAGGGAATTGGAGGGAATTGGAGGGAAGTGGAATGAAAAATGCACCGGTCCAATGAACACTGCTTTTGCGGGTCCCATTCTTCGCATTTTTCCGGAGGGTCTGACAGGAAATCGGGACTTTGCACCGTAGACCTGCCGAACATGGGGAATGCAGGCATCCGGAGTGGAACCCCGGGACACAGGAAAGGCATCCGTAGGCCCGAGCGATGGGGCGCACCGGAGCCTTGGATACGTGGGTGCCTTGGACGGGGTGTGGGAGGACTGGATGGCGGTAAGGGGCCATGAGGGAGAAAAATGAAATGGATCAAAGGGGCCCGAAACGGGTGGTCGATTTTAGGTCCACAAACGTTTTTTTTGGACCTCTGACGACCCCCCCTCCCCGGGTATAGGTCACGGTCGCCACTCAGCCGTGGCCTGGATCGGGGGGGCAGCCGGGGCTTGACGGAGCATTGCGCGGCCACACTTGCGAAGTGGCCGACAAATGCCAAAGCGGCGGCGGGAGGACGGGGCAACGGCCCTCAGGACCGGAGTAGACAGGGCCCGGCCAATGTGAGAAAGGCCCCGGGCAATGCGCGAGCGTTGGGGGGCGCGGGAGAGAGAGAGAGAGAGAGAGAGAGAGAGAGAGGGAGAGCACGTGCCCCCCGAGGGGAAGTGGGGGGGGGGGGGGCAGCTCCTCAGAATGGGATGGGGGGGGGAGGGGGCGTCGCGTCCGGGAGGTGACCTTCCCCCGCCCCCGGGGCGTGCGCCGGTTGAGCACGCGACGGTCTTGGAGTCAGACCTTATGGCCGATTTCGAAGCCCCAAAGCACCGCCTAAGACGGGGGGGGGGGGCGCCATTGCCCCGCGCGATGGCACTGCGCCCGCCGCGACGGCCGCCAGGGCACGCAGACCAGACGGCACGCCGCCTGTGCGCCCGGGGGAGGTGCTGGGCCGGCGACGGGGGTAGCGCCGCGGCCGCTGAGGCGTGCGGCACGGGGCAAAAGGAGAGGGTCCGGACCCGATGGGGGGCCCGGATGGCGGGGAAACCCCCCGCGCCGTGTGCCCGGCGGCGGGCGGTCCTCAGACACCGGAATGCCCCGGGGGAGACCGCGACCGGACGTCTCGGCGCGGGGAGCCACTGCGTCGCAAGGCCCGCAGCAGCACTCGCTCTAGAGGCCGGAGGGGGACTCAGCGCATGGGCGAGTGGTCGGAGGGGCTGGAGGTGTGTGAAGCGGAGGAGGGGGAAGTGCAGGACGGTGGCGTCCGGCTGATCCGCCGTTGGGAGAACCTCTCGATGAGCACGGGGCATCGCTCCTGAGCCTCAGGCGGCGCTGGCGCCTGCGCTCCGCCGACGCTCCTGCGCAGGCTTTGCGTCACGCTTTCGGTGAACGACCGCCGGCCTCCGCTCCTCCACCAATCACTCGTGGTGGAGGGGGGGCTGGGCGGCAGTGCATCGCGGTGAGCGTGCGGCGATCCGAGCGTCGGAGGTACGGGCTGCAGTGGGGCAGAGGTATGCACGCCTTCCTCGGATGGAGAGGGGGGAGTTGTGGGCAAGGGGGGGTCGGGCGCTGTGCGGGACGGTGGAGTGGTCCCCGTCGAAGGGGCCGGGGCCGTGCCGGGCATCGGAGGCATCGGAGGGTCAGGCAACGCAGTGGGCGCGGGCAATCCGTCTGTCCCTGCGTCACTGCCAGGGCCCTCCTTGTCCAATACCTTGAACCTTTTGCCGGTCTGGAACACCTCCATCACCTTATCACCGAGCATGAAATTCCCCCACGTCAGCGCTTGCAACGCCATGTCCGCGGTCTTGAAGCACACGAACGCGCGGCACGACGACGACGGGTCGTGCCCGCGACGCTGCCACTGGATGCTGAGGATGCCGTCAGCACCAAAGGCTTCGTATTGCTTTCGCAGAACAGCATCCGTCAACTTGTCGGAGCCTCGGATGCACACCTCCTTCTCGCCCTGATATCCCGAGGGCTTCACGCAGCACTTCACACCCCTGATCTCCGGAGGTCCCATTTCCAGGGCTTTCATCGCGGCCTCCGCACTCTCAAAATTGGCGAACGCGACCCCGACGGTGGACGAGTAGTCTGGTTTCATCTTAAACTTGAGTCGCGTGAGCCCCTTGTCCGTGTAGTACATGCGCACGTCCTCCTCGACAGCCGACGGAGGCAAACCCCAAAGGTACAGCTCGCAGTCTTTGTCTAAGCTCCCCCCTCCCAATGGGCTTTCAACCTCCACCTGCCGACCCATAACTGTGGGGCCAGGCAGGCGTGCAGCCTCATCCACCGACGCTTCATTATCGAAGACCAGGATTCCCGAACCGATGAACACCCCGCAGCCATTGTGGAACCACTTGACACACTCCACTGTGTTCCGCCCCATCAGCCCTTGGTAATGAGATATCACATCTTCAGTGGTGATGCAGGTCGGGCAGTTCAACAAGAGGAGCTTCAAGGTCCTTCGGCGGTGGAGGAGGGCTGCTTCACTTGGAGGTTGGCTTTTCGCCGAAGTCCGTCTGCCTTTGACCGACGACATGTGTTCACGACAACAACAGGGCACTGGCGTAGGAATAGGATGGCAGGTGCCGGGACTGTCTGTCGAATGCGGCAAGACCATTCGTTGTGTTATGCCAAAAGCGGTGCAAGGAAGTCAGCGTGCAACCACCGCAAGAACATCCAACGCTGAGACCCCGGGGGGGGGGGGGGGGGACTCCTCGGTCCTGGACGCCAACTACCCCCCCCCAACTAACCGCTGGCCGAAGCCCCCCCCGGGGGGGGGGGGTGGCTGGGAGGGGGGGTTCTGGAAGGGGCGATGGGGAGGGGCTTTGAGGGGCGGAGTCCGGGAGGGTCGGTGGGGGGGGGGGGGTCCAACTGAGGCGATTTGGGGTGGGGGGGGGGGGGCTCCCATTACCTCCCCTTGCCCTCCCTCTAACCACAGCATCACCATAAACCAAACCCCAACCTTTGCAGCCAGTTGATTCGGCCATGCTAGCCATGTTGATTGGGCTGAACAAAATCCCCAAATTTTCGTTCATGGCTGCTTTTGCCACATCATTGCCCTCTATTGTGGACCCCCACACCAACTCTGATTCTAGCCTAGGGTTAGAGCTAGGGCTAGGGCTAGGGCGAGGGTTAGGGCTAGGGGTACGGGTAGGAGTGGGACTAGGCGTATGGTTGGGGTGCGCGTTAGGGTCAGAGTTGGGTTTAAGGATAGTGCTGGGGTGCAAAGTGGACAAAATTTTCCTTCGGGCACCTTTGGTGCCTGTGGAGCGTCGCATGCCTTCAGCGCCCATGGGCTCCTCAGGGCGGCACTTTTGGCAACTAACTGTTGGCCAGAGGCCCCTGGGGGGGGGGGGGGGGGCAGGGGCAGTTGGCGTCCTGGGACCCGCGGAGTAGCCCCCCCCCCCCGCCCGGGGCCGAGACCCTTTCCGCCATCCACAACGCCCTCCTGCTCTGCCACCCCTCTTCAAGGAAACTTCCCCCATCCTCCTTGTTCGGTCCATAGCACGACTCCGCCAGTCTGCAGATGGAGCCGGTAGTGAGAGATGAAACGGAACCAGGACACAGGGATCCACAGATGCAACATGGGCCCACCACGGGGGAGGCGACTCCTCGGTTCTGGATGCCAACTACCCCCCCCAACTAACCGTTGGCCGCAAGCCCCCTTGGGGGGGGGGGGGGGGGCTGGGAGGGGGGGGTTCCGGGAGGGGCGATGGGGGTGTGGGAGGGGCTTTTGCCCGGGGGGGGGGGGGGTTGTTGGCGTCCTAGGACCCGCGGAGCCGCACCCCGCGTGAGCCCCACCGTGGTGTAACATTCCTCATAGATCTGCGCTGGTGAAATGTGCCCCGACAATGTGGACATTAGACCCGCATCAGATTTAGCATCCGAGGGTGTGTATTCGGAGGCGGAGGTGCAGCTGCTGCTGCTGCTGCTGCTACGCTAGTACTGCAGCAGCGGCTACCAGTGCTGCGCTCCAAATCTTGGGCCGGAATCTTGACTACACATCTCCAACTTTCCTAGGGCCACAAATGGAGTCTTAGCCCTGTATCTCCAACAATACCAGTGAGGACTGCAATGTGTAATCCTGTTTGCCCCATGGCATACCATGTTGTTGGGCCACACCATGGAATCGTGGCTACATATTTTGACCGAGACTTTTTTGGATTTGGGACGTTGACACTGGGCAACACACGGACAAATGGCGTATCTGAGGTAAAGGTGACAGAGTCTACCGACTCTTGGCATGAAAGCAAGCATCAACGGTAGTTTATTGAATGGCTGTCTTGCTACCCCCCTTGTCTCAGCTACGGAAGAGTCCCAAATGAATACGGTCCCTACACCTACTGTAGCTCAAACAAGGCCGTAGCTTGCGCGCACCACATACAACTACCGACACACACACGTGGGTGACAAGATAGGGGGAAAAGGTGCACAAAAAAACCCGAACATCAGAGTTATGCGGGTTCAAGTGGGCAAAGACTCACAAAAAATGTGTCCAGGACTCTATGTGACCGGCAAATTTGTCACCAAACCCATGTCTTATGTGGCTGCACTACATTTGGTACCGAAATAAATTAGGTCCCAAATTAATATGGTCCCTACGCCCCCTGTAGCTTGGACAACGCAGCTAAGACCGGCGGGGGGGGGGGGGTACATACATCATGGGCAGAGGTTGTAGAGGCTATGATATACAATTGCACAATGCATATTATGAACACTTCTTGACAGGGAGGGGCAACCGGTTTAAGCCCACAACCCCTGGGTGGGGGGCCTTTAGCTACCACATAGGTCCCTACCATTGTAACGGCAGGGTGTGCCACTGGTTCGGAATACAAAAAATTTTTTGATTCGGCAATATTCGGAAATATTCGGAAATATTCGGAAATATTCGGAATGGTTGAAAAACACCTTTCTGTCCTTCTTGCATGCTTGCTGGCAATTCCTACTACTCTCTGGACACTTGTTGTTCATACTTGGTGCGTTGTACTTGTTTGTTGATTTGTCAATTCCCAGTGACTAGAAATTTTTACTACCTTTTGGATGCTTGCTGGTAATTCTTGGTGCGTCGCCGGCAGGAGGCATTGGACTGCCTAAAGAACCCCTGTCGTCTTGGAGTCCCCATATTTAAAGGAATCAAATTGGCTGCATAAGCCGTTGAGGAAAGGAAACGGGAGGGGATGGTAGGCTGTACAGTGTGTTGCCATGTTTGCATGCACCAGCTTATCGTTAACCTACCTGAGTACCCTGCCCCCCCAGTCCCTTGCGTCTCGCCATCATGCAAAAAATATTGTCTGGTCCCCGAGTGATTATTGCACACCGCGATTGTTGCGTGCTGGGGGATGTGAGCAACGTATGATAGACCCAGCGCACCTCGCTAAGCACGAGACACTCAGCCCCATACAAAGCACACAACGGTCCAAAGACTTCCAATCAGCATTTGTCCCAGTAGAAGCCCTTCTGCGGTCCTTCTTCATCCTAAAGAGCTGGACATGCTCCCCCAGCTGAAGGGCATTCTTGGTCCTCGCAGAAATGGAGGCAATATCCTCCACTGTAACTTTGAGGACGGATCAATTGGACAGGACAGAACTGTCAGTGTGCTGCCCATGTCTAGGAGCCCAGGTTGGATTCCCTTGGAAAGAGCACAGGTTGTACCATGAGGTGCACGACAAATGCCTGGACGCCCCATTGAACTCTGGGCAACGTAGAGGGAGGCAACAGGTAACTTTATCGTTGTGCAACGCCTGCACACTCACGCCGAGGTGCGCTAGTGCGCGCACGATCCCCTGAGGTCCACATATCCGTCACGACGTAGGACTGCAGGTTCACAATAGTTTGCCCTTTCTGTTTGCTTGCATATGCCGTTGTGTTGGGGGCGCACTGGAGTTTAGGTTTTGGTTGGCAAAGAAGTTGCAATGCAACATGTGTTGTAGGGTTTTGTTTTGGTTTTTCTGGTTTGATTGGTGGTTTGCTGTAAGAAAGCGTTTTCCAAGTTGTCACCAATTTCTTTTTGCTTTGTGTGAAGATAAGTTGTTGGTTTTGCGCAAGTGTTATCCGGAGAAACGCGTTTTCTCCGGATAAGGGCTTATCCGGAGAAAATTGGCTCTGCAGCCAGATTTTGGTCAATTTCAGCCCATTATAGGACAGTACAGTATATTTTACATTTTTCTACATTTGTATTATTATTACTGTTATTATTCTCCGGTACATCTGTTAAATTTCAGATGTTAAATTTGTCAAAATTTGTCTCCTTAGCCTTTAAATTTCAGATTTTCGATTTGTCAAAATTTGTCTCCTTAGCCTTTAAATTTCAGATTTTCGATTTGTCAAAATTTGTCTCCTTAGCCTTTAAATTTCAGATTTTCGATTTGTCAAAATTTGTCTCCTTAGCCTATTGTTGCAAAATGCAAGCCCATAGCACCATGAGGGGCAAAAGGCCCAAAATTATTGATGTTGATTTGCTGAGTGATGTATCATCCCCAAAATGCCACTCACCTAAATCCCCAAGAATCAAAGAAGAAGAACTTGATGACATTGAAGAGATGCAAGTAGAAGCACAAGTAGAAGAAGATGTCATGGGATTGTCGGATGCAGAGTCCGATGAAGTTGAGGAGGAGGAGGAGGCCTCCAACGTCTCCTTTAGTGATGACATTGGTGACCTTGGGGATAGTGAGGGGGAAGAAGAAGACGCCAAGGAAGAAGACCCTCTCCCTCCTGTTAAGGTGGGTGACAGTTTTGGAAAGAATCTTTCCAATAAAGACGTAACGGCGGAGGTATTCTTTTGTTTTGATCCGTTTTGTAATGCACTTTTGGCCCTTTCATAACACATGACCCATTTTATTCATATTAGGTCAACTGAAGAATGGACTATGACTTGGTCACCGGCACCTCCAAAAAAGAATTATACCTGTATTTGCAATGTCCCTATGGTCGGAAGTGGCATCCAGACCAACGTGGGGCCAGTGGAGGTGGCGACGTCCAAAAGGCACGGAACCGCTTTACGAAACGTTGGAAAAATGTCAATGTGCCACAAGAGCAACAAGAACTGCCACTTCCGGAGGGAGAAGTTCCGGATGCAGAAGACGACAAGGACAAGAAGGAAGACACTAAGGAAATTAAAACTAAGTGTTCTTGTCGTGTTATTTGCAGCCGTCCTAATAAGGATAGCCCTTGGAAGGTTACAAAAGTCAACCTAGAACACACGGGGGCACACGGTTCCCTCCAAACGAGCACAAGCCCGTGAAAAACGTGTCCTGAAGAAGGAGTGGGTTACAATGATCAAAGATCATGGACACCTAGGTCTACCACCGTCCACCAGTTATGAGCTTCTAGAAAAACACTTCGGTGAAGAGTTTGCAAATGCTCAAATTGAGCCCCGTGACATTTCAAATGTCTATTACAAATATGGATACAAAGCAGCAACTGACTGTCAAGACCTGTTGAATCGGTTGCTTGCTGCCAAAAAGAACGACCCACGTTGGGTGGTGGTACCTGAGACTGAGCCGGGCACTAACAGGTTGACACACTTGTTTTGGATGTCCCCAAGCCAAGTGGAAATTGCGCAAAGGTTCAACTATCTTGTTGTGCATGATAACACTTACAATTGTAATCAATTTTTTCACCTCGGCTGCTTCACGACCATTAATGAGCATGGCAAATCTTTGCTCACCGCACAAGCACTGGTCCTCAGGGAGAGGGATTGTGATTATGATTGGCAGCTCCGCCAATGGTTGAACAATGCCCCCGCCTCCCCCAAAGTGTTAATGACTGACGCAGATGTAGCATGTGCCAATGCAGTTCGCACATTGCTCAAGAAAACACGGCACTTGTGGTGCATCTGGCACATCATTGAAAACATCCGTAAAAAGTTGCTCCGAAAAATGGGCAAGCATAGGTACCAGGCTATGATGGCCCTTTTCCATGATGTGCGCAAGGAGTGCAATGAGCAGATTTTTCATCGCCAATGGAATGCCCTGTTGGACGCTTATCCCGACGCGCGAGATTATTTGGAATCAACTTGGGGCAAGGAAAAATGTAAATACTGGGCAACCTGCTACCATTGGGAGTGCTTCACCGCCGGAATTCAGAGTTCTCAAAGGGGGGAGAACACAAACCGGTGGGTGAAAGCCCTATGCACCAAGGTTCGCAAGCGCTGCAGCGTGAATAAAAATTTTGATGCAGTGGAAAGGCTAGTGAAATGCCAAATGCGCACTCAAAACCGCTGCCTCGCGATTGATGACCTCAAAAAAACGGTAACCACGGTTAATAAAGCACTCCCCACCGTGATTCCGTTGGTGCAAGCAAGCTTGACCAGCTACGGTTTGCAACGTTTTCTTGTACAAGTGGACATGGGCACTACCATGTACGATGTGTCCACCTACAACCCCCAGACGGTGGAACCCATCCCACCAAATGGGGTGGACCACGCTGTATATGATGGCTCTCCCTCCCATACGTTGGATGGGTTTGTCCCTCCTGCAGAAGTGCAAGACAAGCGGATGCAAACAGCTACAGTTCGTGTCCTACCCGCTACGGGCTACGGGCAGTCCGACCGCTCCAAGCCGGTGTGAGACGGCCTAGCACGGCCATGCATATTTGAAAAGTAGACACTTTAGGCTTTCCAACGGTCCAAACGGATTGGAAAAACTCCACGGTGGCACCAAGTTACCCCCGGCCGGTACTTCTGGCAACCCGGTTTTCAAAAAAAAAATTTGTCATTTTTTTGACCAACCTCCGACCAATGACGGTCCGACCGCTCCAAGCCGGTGTGAGACGGCCTAGCACGGCCATGCATATTTGAAAAGTAGACACTTTAGGCTTTCCAACGGTCCAAACGGATTGGAAAAACTCCACGGTGGCGCCAAGTTACCCCCCCCGGTACTTCTGGCAACCCGGTTCTGAAAAAAAAAGTTTTGTCATTTTTTTGACCGACCTCCGACCAATGACGGTCCGACCACTCCAAGCCGGTGTGAGACGGCCTAGCACGGCCATGCATATTTGAAAAGTAGACACCTTAGGCTTTCCAATGGTCCAAACGGATTGGAAAAACTCCACGGTGGCGCCAATGTGGCCCCCCCCGGGACTTCTGGCAACCCGGTTTTCAAAAAAAAATTTTGTCATTTTTTTGACCGACCTCCGACCAATGACGGTCCGACCGCTCCAAGCCGGTGTGAGACGGCCTAGCAAGGCCATGCATATTTGAAAAGTAGACACCTTAGGCTTTCCAATGGTCCAAACGGATTGGAAAAACTCCACGGTGGCGCCAAGTTACCCCCCCGGGACTTCTGGCAACCCGGTTTTCAAAAAAAAAGTTTTGTCATTTTTTTGACCGACCTCCGACCAATGACGGTCCGACCGCTCCAAGCCGGTGTGAGACGGCCTAGCACGGCCATGCACATTTGAAAAGTAGACACTTTAGGCTTTCCAACGGTCCAAACGGATTGGAAAAACTCCACGGTGGCGCCAAGTTACCCCCCCGGGACTTCTGGCAACCCGGTTCTGAAAAAAAAAGTTTTGTCATTTTTTGGACCAACCTCCGACCCATGACGGTCCGACCGCTCCAAGCCGGTGTGAGACGGCCTAGCACGGCCAAGCATATTTGAAAAGTAGACACTTTGGGCTTTCCAACGGTCCAAACGGATTGGAAAAACTCCACGGTGGCGCCAAGTTACCCCCCCCCCCAGGACTTCTGGCAACCCGGTTCTGAAAAAAAAATTTGTCATTTTTTGGACCAACCTCCAACCCATGACGGTCCGACCGCTCCAAGCCGGTGTGAGACGGCCTAGCACGGCCATGCATATTTGAAAAGTAGACACTTTGGGCTTTCCAACGGTCCAAACGGATTGGAAAAACTCCACGGTGGCGCCAAGTTACCCCCCCGGGACTTCAGGCAACCATGTTCTGAAAAAAAAAATTGTCATTTTTGTGACCAACCTCCGACCCATGACGGTCCGACCGCTCCAAGCCGGTGTGAGACGGCCTAGCACGGCCAAGCATATTTGAAAAGTAGACACTTTGGGCTTTCCAACGGTCCAAACGGATTGGAAAAACTCCACGGTGGCGCCAAGTTACCCCCCCCCCCAGGACTTCTGGCAACCCGGTTCTGAAAAAAAAATTTGTCATTTTTTGGACCAACCTCCAACCCATGACGGTCCGACCGCTCCAAGCCGGTGTGAGACGGCCTAGCACGGCCATGCATATTTGAAAAGTAGACACTTTGGGCTTTCCAACGGTCCAAACGGATTGGAAAAACTCCACGGTGGCGCCAAGTTACCCCCCCGGGACTTCAGGCAACCATGTTCTGAAAAAAAAAATTTTGTCATTTTTGTGACCAACCTCCGACCCATGACGGTCCGACCGCTCCAGGCCGGTCTGAGACGGCCTAGCACGGCCATGCATATTTGAAAAGTAGACACCTTAGGCTTTCCAACGTTCCAAACGGATTGGAAAAACTCCACGGTGGCGCCAAGTTACCCCCCTAACACCTTTGCACCATGGTTTGTCAAAAACACTCTTGGGTCCAATAAAAGGGCACTTCCACCTTGTCCCACACCCCCAAACCTGATTGTAAGGCATTGCAGGTGTGGACATGTGTCGTGCAATGTTGTGTGCAAGCCCCATTGTCAGTTTGTGGTCAGTGTGGCCCCGGGCTTGGCCCGGGGCCTTTGGTTTTTTTAAAATTTTCACTTTTCTTCAGACAAATCTACATAAAATAATTTTCGGAGTGGTATCAGCGCCGCAGCAGCTGAGTGGTAATGCGGTGGTCTCCCAAATGGCCAGCAGCGGTTCGATTCCCGCCGGCCTGTTTTGCGCCAGCCGCCAGCGCCAGCGCACTTAGGAAAATCCGACGTTTTTGACTCTGGCGGCTGTTCTGCGGCTGTTCTGGCGCCTCCGCGCCAATTTTCTCCGGATAAGCCCTTATCCGGAGAAAACGCGTTTCTCCGGATAACACTCGCGTTGGTTTTGCGGATATATTAAAAAGCAAGCCTCCGATGAAGAATGTCGTATTTGGCTCATCGAAGGGACTGCGCTTTCCATGCCATTCATCACGTAAATTACAAGCGCAATACATATTAGATACTGTGGGGATACCTCTGACCCACAAAGGCCCCAGGGGTACCCCCTTGTGGCGACACGTTTGATGTCGTTTTGTGTTGTTGGGACGCTCGAGAGGTTGGGGGCCTGTTCATGACGTCACCGTCATGCGTGACAGGGGTGGACCCCCCCCCCCCCCATTTTGGGGGCAAAATGATAATGATCACCTTTGTGCCTCGCCACAAAGCGGTTGCCAGACCAGCCCTGCGCACATCATCAGACGCACGGTGAATCACCCGCCCCCCTTCATGCACAACGGCGTGTCTGCTCTTCCGAAGCCCCGCCGCCTGGGGGTCGCTGGGACGCCCACTCACCCACCAACCGTCGGTCGAAACAGAGGGTCACGACATGCGATGGCCTCGGACTGATCTTCATCGGTGCGCTGGGCATTTTGAGATGTGCGCCTTGAGACCAAACCATCGGCCGCGGGGCTGCTGGTGGGGGGTGGGGGGATGGGCCCCCAACACGTTTGCGGCGCTCGGTGCCCTCTTGTTTTGTGGCCTCTCTCGGCCACCACTGGGCAACGAAGTAGAGCGGGGGAGTGCGCCCGAGGGACCGGGACCCGCGCGCCCCCCCCCCCCGGCCCCCCCGTGCCCCGCAGAACAATACACGAAGGCGACATGCCAAACCCCCCGGCCCCCGCAGGAGGCACACCGCGGCGGCACTGAGAGACGGTCTCCAAACCGTTTCGGCTCTGAACACCTCTGCCAAGGGGCCCGTCCCGGACCTGGGGCATGTTTGACCCTTTTGTTTGGGGGAGGGGGGGCGATGGCCAGTGCTGAGGGGCCGGGCAGGGCACTACCAGAGGCTGAGGAGCGCCGTCAGTGGCGTGAGTACGAGCCCCTGCGCCCTCGACATGGGGGTTTGTATATCGTGCACCGAGGGTAACGGTGGACAGGGTGGATGGTGGTGAGGTGCGCCGAAAAGTACCCGTTGCTATGGCAACACCAAAGGTGCGGCCAAGATCGAAAACATCGCTCAAATGTAGATTCATGGCAACTGCATGGTGCTGTACCTCTGAGCTGAGGTCAATTCATGGGACACTGGGGTGTGGCATTCGGTTGCACGGCCGGGGTCTAGGGTTGGTGTGGATGGACCATTCAACACACAATGGGCTCCCCCACACCGTCCTCCACAGCGGCAGCGGAAGAGGGTGGGCGGGGGCAACTACGGAAGGTGCTGCTGCGGAGCGGGAACCCGCTGAGGGGCAGTTTGGGGTGTTCACTGGCGGTGAGCAGCGGTGGGGGCCTGTAGACGACTGCCGTGTTGGGGTGGAGGGTGTGCAGGGGGTGGGATGTGGAGGGGGTCCTCCCTACCCCGCCCCTCCTTCGAGGCCATGACAGTTGCGGTGGTTGTTGAGGGCCCGGCTGCGACATGAGGCGGCCCACGACCCCGTGTCGGTTGGCACGGCAGGGCCTACGACTGCCGGCACCCGTCAACGCCTCGCGATTGCCCGTCCACAACAGTCGATGCCCCGGAGGCCCTGGGCCCCCTTGGGCACGGGACGGCCGACCCTCGCTTCGCACCACAACGGAGGGGCGCGTGCGGAGAACCCGATGTACGGACCCGGTGGCCGGCGTGCGCGCGGCGCGCCAGCGGAGACAAGGGCCCCGCTGAGGAGCCGACCCCTCGCGTCTTCACCCTCAAACGCCACGGGACGGGGCGCGCCACGTCACCCCCTGTCCCGCAGAGCTCGCGGTCGGCCTCGTGCTCCGCTTCTGCACCGCGTGCCACCGACGCCCGTCACACGCGTGTGCAGCCCGTGCTCCACCCGGACACAACTCGCGTCACAACGGGGTACCGCCCATGGGCAGCGCCGCAACGGCGGCGCAACCCGCGCTCAACCCGCGCACAACTCGTGCGCGGGGGTGCCAACGCGTGTTCGACTCGTGCTCCATCGAACGGCGCACGGAGGGACGTATCATCTGGCGACTCCTTCTGCCCCACAACTGCCGCAGGATCGGCTCGGGCGTGACCCAGCGTCGAGGACGTCCTCGCGCCTCACGTCCGCAGTGGGCGCCCCCGGTCGGTCCGATGATACCGCAGAGTCGTGCTGCGCTGCGCGGGGCGCAGGAGCGGCTGCATCGGCACATGATCATGGGCCACGCTGCTTTCAGGGAGTGTCCGGGACCGGGGCCGGCGCTAACACTTGGTGGGCACAAACGCCTCTGCGTTGAGGGTGAACGTGCCCTGGAGCACTATGGACCGAGAGGAGGCGCCTACACCGATGAGGTATACCCCGGGCGCGGCCAGCCAGCCCTGCCGCTCTGTGTCGTAGTACGCCAGCGCCCGATGCCCTGCGGAAGAAACGCACGTCCGACGAGCCAGAGACTACCGATGCGTCATACGCAACAAGTGTAGATGTGCACAGGGCAAGTGGTTGCAATGGATGGACCAGCGCAAAGCAGGACAACACCATCCAAATCGACAGCAAGACGACCCTCTACCCCCAACCGCAGGATTCCCCACCGTGGACCTGGCCTCCCACTGCACACCCCGAACATTGTGGCGGCGAGAGATCGGCAGAACAGAGATGGTCGTCAGTGGCCGGCAAAAGACCATAGGTACCTTTCTGCCAACAAGAAAGCAGCAGAGCCCCCAAACTCCCATCAAATGGGCTCCTGTGACTGAGGCCCATGAGGGCCCGTCAGCGGGGTTTGGGGCGCTGGGGGTTGTGTGAGTCAAAATGATCCCCATGTCGTATCATCATCATCCAGCATCTATCATCCATCAGCCATCACCCATCATCCAGCACCCATCATCCATCCTCTATCATCTATCATCTATCATCATCATCATCATCATCATCATCGTCATCGTCATCGTCATCATCATTTCGGGGTTTGTAGAATGGGGGAATTTCTTCCCAAAAAATCAATCACAGGACCCCCGCTTCCAGCCTGCCCCCCAACTTTTCGGGGGCTTGAATGCCCCACCTTCCCCACAAATGCATTTTTCACTTGTCTTTGCACATGCCCTTATGCAAAACAAGTCAGCAATGAGAAAGGCCTCAATTGTGCGTTGGAAATACCAACACAAGGGCGCATGCCCTTGGTGCATGGTTGAACTTCAAAATTGGCCTGGGTAAAAATGTTTGGAACCAGAACAATTCTATAGGAACATCAAGATTTCAACACTACCAGAATGCACTACCACTACTACAACAATTTTGCCATGAGATTGGCCCGAGACAAGTTGCGGCATGTCCAACATTCCATTGTGCTGCTTGCGGATGTAAGTGCTCCTTTTTGCCATTTTCTTCTTGTGTGCACAGTTTGGGAAGTATTTAAAACACCCATAGCACAGTTACATACGACAGTAGACTTGGAAAACTGTGACACACATCACTGACAGGTGTTGCACTTGCAACTGTCAGTAAAATCCCTAGCATTTGGAAGTCCTAGTCAACCTGGCACACATTACCTGAGGTGCATGCCATCTTGGGCCTAAAGCACACCAAGGCCATGGGGCTGCCCTTGGGGCCCCCCCTTTGACCAGCTGGCGCTGAAGTAGTCGTGGCACAATCTGTTGGCCTTGCTAGCGCCTGACCCCCTGTCAGCACAAGTAGCCCCAGCGGCACAGGCATCATGGATGCACCACACTGCGAGCCAACCACCCTCTTGCCAGATGATTGATCATCCCCCATCATTCAGTAGGGCAAGGGCGGGAGGGGGGGCGATGGTATGACGCCTTTGGTGTGTTGTGGTCTGCAGCGGGCGGCGCCTATTGGCCGATCGCCACTTACTGCCCTTCCCTTGGACCCTCTCCCTCCATCGGCGGTGGTGCCCATGGGCCTCTCACTGCCCTGTGTCCTTCCTCTCCCCATCCACCCCTGCATACACCCCCTTCCTTTCCCTCGGGAGGTTGTGCCAGCGGAGGCCCCGGACTGTCCCTGTTTCACTGCTCGGCGTCAGGTCCACACGGGGGAGGGCAACGGCCCTCGCCGTTGGCCCCCAGTACTGGCGGTGGGGGACCCCCACGGGGGGGGGGCGTCTCCTCGCTTTTGTACGCGACTCCCCCCCCCCAGTAGAAGGGGGCCAAAGGCCCCTTGGGGGGGGGGGGGGGGGGGGGGGGGGGGCATTGGAGGGGGGGTTCAGGGAGGGGCGATGGGGGGGGGGGGGGTCGGGAGGGTCGGTTGGGGGGGGGGGGTCCAGGTGGGGCAATTTGGGGTGTTGGGGGGGGGGACCCCTCCCCAACGGCGACTTTTGGGCCCTAGGATGTCCACTTGTGGGGTCAATTCCCGGACGGGGGCACACAACAACCTTATGAGGGGGGGGGGGGGAGGCTACCCATGTGCGCCGGTGCATGGTCCCGGTTTTGTGTCTTCATGGCCAACATGAGTGTTTGGGGATGCACTCCCTCATGCACATGGGTCGTTGACCCTCTGCGGGGACGAGGAGATGGCTGCCCATGGACCCCTTCAGGAAGGACACATGAAGCTGTGTGCTGCCTAGTGCATCGGCTGACTCCACTCCATGAAGCTGGGGAGGAAACTGACGGGTTTCAGCGCCTTTCCTACACCAAAACGCCCATGGCCATCCCCCATGACTTTCAATTGCCTTTTGTTGCGAACTTGACAACGCCTCCCATTTGCCACACTTTGCACTGTTGTGCGGCACAGACTGGCATACTCAGGAACTGTTGGGCACTTGGATATTGCTGTCCATCGTTTGTGATGACGGACCCTTTCGTTCTCCAGTGGGGCAGCCAAAACCGACTGGCGGCCGACGGGTGTTGGCAGCAATGACAGCGATGAGCACTGCTGTTGCGCATTTCCACTGTGTTTGGCTGGTTCCCTCGGCTCCTGTCACCTCCTGGTACTGGCTGAGGGGCGGGAGCACGCGGCTCCGTTGGCATGTGCCCGTTAGGCCGTGTTGGTTGAGGGTTCTCCTGTTGATTCTGATGCTGCTTTTGGGAGGTGCTCATTTTGTGTGGCGGTGATTCAGTCCTCAGAGACATTGTGACGGCTTTTGAGATGAAAGGGATCGCTCTCTGGACAACGTGTTGGGTCCACCCGGCAGTGCGTCCCGTCACAGTGCCCCCCCCTGTGGTCAACGCCCCCCTCGGGCACCCTGAGCCCCGTGCTGGGGCGTGCCTCCCAGTCTCCGGGCCCTCACACTGGCGCTGAGTCTCGTCGTTTGCCACTGCACTGTGGCATCCGACGGATGGACGGAGCGTTGCGGCACGCGCCACACGTGCGACACGGCTCCTCGCCGGCGCCGGCCCACGTAGAAGACAGCAGCAGGTCAGCGCCTTCTTGGGCGTCGATGCCCAGGCAAACGGTGCTGTCGTCCGTTGAAAGCTGCGCTTGGCGCACCGTCACCTGATGGTGCCCCTCAGTGCCCCCCCGTGTGTCTGGCGTGGCGGCACGGGACGCCCGCAGACACGAGCGTCCCCGCGGCAGATCTTCGGGACTCGGGGCATGTGTTGCGCGCACGCGACGCGTCGGGGGGCGATGCAATGCGCGCGCGCCGTCCGGGCCCGCGCACAGGCAGCGGGTTCGGGCCCTTGCGCCGCGCCCCGGCCTCCGGGTCGATCTGAGCGGCCCGTCCATTGGGGGTGTGAGGCGCGCGGCCGCCGGCCTGTGCCTGCCCCCCCCCGCCTGTCCAGAGGGTCACGCACATGTGGAGGGGGACCGCCGCGCTGCATCGACAGTACCACAACACGTGCAGCCCGTTCAGGACGACAGGCACCCGCCGCAGGGGGTCCGAGACCGACACGCAGGACCCACCGCCAACCGCTACAACGGCTGCACCATCTGCGACGGCTGTGCGGCCCCGGCGCTGCAGAACTGGCCCCGCATCAGAAGGGGAAGGGGGGGCGGACCTAAGGAGAAGCGGACGGGGGCGGTCTGTTGAGGCTCCAATTCCACCTTCTGGAAGGCCTTGAGCTCCCACAGCGGCCGCATCACCTTCGATCCGACGTGCTGCACGTACACCTGAAGAGATGATGAGGAAGAGGATGATGTTTGTGACGGTCAACGCTCTGATGGATTGGACTTCTGGGAGTAGGTCTTTTGGTGGTCCTCAAATAAGGGCGGGAAGAAAATTGCTCTGCGGGGGGGGTTGTTGGGTTGGGTTGGGTGAAGGCCTCACCTGGTCGCCTACCCACGGTCCGCGCCGCCTTCCCTGCCGGACCCGACCGGGCGGCTGTACCAGGGTGTCCGGTCACAAGGCCTACCGGACTGCTGACCGCCCCCAGACCCCGCGGTGGCGCTCGCGGGCGGGAGATGCCGCCGTGCCTGTGTGTATGTGCCCTTGTGTGTTTGTGGAGGGGGGGGGGGGGGCTGTGGCACACCTGCTTGCTCCATTGTTGTTTGGCGTTGGCGCACATGGTGCGGGGAAGTGTGTGCCTGGTGCTCCAGGCCCCGGCAGGGAGGCTGGAGAGCCTGACTCTGAGCCCGCCGGGGGAGATGTGGGCCTGGGCTCGCAACCTCCACGTCACTAGGACATGCTACCCAACTACTCCACGACTGCCTGTTGGCACGGGAAGGCGGTGGTACGTGGCACGACTGGGGTCAGACCCGCACTCCTTGACTGCCTTAGGCACAGGTGGTGCTGCCACGCGGGCTGGGTCCGGCTCCCCACGGCCGAGGGCGTACCGCGGGCAGGTGGAGGGGCACCAGGGCGCAAAGAGTGCTTCCCTGCCCTGGGTGCCACCGGTGCTGGCTGCACTGGCTGCGGCGCTACAGCCCGCGTAGACGAGGGGGCCCAGAGGGCACCACACCCGAATGGCCTCTCCGTTGAGGAAGGGGGGGGGGGGGGCAGGGGTCGGCAGGTGGCTGTCTGGCCTCCAGGGGTCGCCCGCAACTGCACTGGAGTGCACGGGGCTGTGCTGGCCTAGGCGTCTGTGATGAAGTTGGAGGGGCACGCGCACACCTGGAGGTTCCCTGTGCAGGTCGCTCAAGGGATACCCACAGCGGTCAAGCTGTGAGCCCTTCACAGCCTCCACTTTTTAGGCCCTGAGGGCGCCGACTCCGTGCACCCCTCCCGTCGGGGGCGCAGGCTGGGGGGGGGGGGGGGTTAGTGGTGGATGGGTCTACCTGCTCACTTGTTTGGGAGAGGAGGACCACCTGCTGGGTTACCATGCGGGTCCCAGATCCCAACATACTCGTCGTTCGGCGTCCGCTCCCTGTCCGTGAGGGGTGGGACCTCGATCACCATGTGACGGCCTGCAGTGAGGGTGCGAGGGCATGCTGGGGGGGGGGGGGGGGGTGCTGGGCCTGCTTTCGGTCCGGCCCCATTTCTGTTGGGGGGGGTAGGGGCAGCAAAAGGTCTGCTCCCCTATTTCCTGGTCCCCAAGGGGAACCAGCCCACGGCCTGCACCCTCGCTTTGTGGTGGCTGAAATTTGGGCCGACTGGGGGGGGGGGGTGACACGGAGGCCCATTTTCCCAACCCCCCCCCCCTTCCTTGGCCGCCGTGACAGGAGGGGGGGTTCAGGGCGGGGGTGCCCGACCTGCCGTGCCGGGGGGGGGGGGTCAACCCAACATCTATGGCTCAAAATGATACCCACGTCGCGCTGATCATTTTGACTACTCAAATGTGGGGGGGGGGGGGGGGATTATTGGTGGAAAAAACTTTTTCGGGCCAAAATTAGTGTTCCTGCGCCTTCAGCGCCAACATCCGTTCTTACACAAAACAAAGGGCCCGACACGGAACCCCATTTCTCCAACCCCCCCCCCTCCTTCGGCGGGCGTCCATGTCACCCCCCCCCCCCCGCAGAGCAATTTTCAGGTCGCCAAGCCGCCCACCCCCTCCCCCGGCTCAGAGAAACAAATGGGGCAACCCAAAGAAGAAGCACAGATGAACGTCCTCAGCACATATCCGGATCAGATACTGATGTCGAACCCTCACGGCCGGTCAAGGCGGCCCATCTCTACAAAGCGGTCGGGTCCCTCTGCTGTGTCCAACGGGCGGTGGGGGTCCACCGGCGGTACTGTGCCCTGCCCAGTCATGACAGAGCGCGCCGCGCCTGCCCGGCGGCCCGCTCCGGGGGTCGCAGGCTCCCCTGCGCTGGACCCGGGGCTGCAGGCCACCACTGGCCCTGGGCGACGCGGGCGCAGTGAGGGCCCGCCGCCTGCACGTGGACCTGGCCCTCACACACGCTGGGAACCGCGAAAACAAGAGCAAACGCACAAGAAAAGCGGTTGGAGCAAACTCCTCAGGAGCTGCAGAGCAGCCCTAGACGTCCTGCGGTCTGTCGAAGCAGGAGGAAGTGCCATTGAGTGCTGACGTGCGAAAGTGCACAGCCGCCCCTCACACACATACACAGCCATGTTGATCAGGGCCGGTGTTGCGGCTCAGCCCCCGACCTGTGCGTTGTCTCAGAGAATGCACCACTGCCCCTCGCATCTCCAGCGCCTGGGCTCTTGATGGGGCATGCCCGGCTCTCGGGCGACATGCCCAGACCGCTGGTGGGTGCGCACAGATGCCCCACTGACCGCTTGGCGTAGGGCCCCAGTGCCCCCCCTGGTCGGACCCACGGTGCTCCGTGGGTCGACAGGCTCACCAGAGGTGAGCACCCACGCCGCACCTCTATTGACTTGGACTGGGAGACTAGAACTGGCCACATGCATTGCTGTGCCAGGGGTCGCAGGCAAAGCTTTTTGGAGTTTTTTTGAAAACTATTTAGAACAGTCCCGAAAGAAATCAAAAAAAGCCCAATTTTTTCGGGAATATTCCAAAACAAATCCCACAAAATTCCAGAAAAGAAATAAAATAAAACAAATCCAAAAATTCCAACAATTTCGAAAACAGACGCGATGCGGCTTCGGGGGGGACGGCATCCGTGAACGAGGGCCGGGGGCACACCTGCACCACGTCCTTCCCGCTGCGCTGCCCGGTATTCCCCACGTCCAGTGCCACGGCGAAATCACAAGCGCCGGCGGCGTCTCTGCGCACAGAACACGGGGTCGCGGGGCATGGGACGGGGCGGTACCGGGACCGCCTTCAGACAGTCGTGCGCTCGCTGTCCAAAGCGGTGCGCTCCTCGGCCCCAGCGCTCCAACCGCCTGCGTCGCGCACGGCACACGCGCCACGCACGGTCCCATGCCGCCAGGCGGCCACGAACTGCGCATGGCGTCACCCCCGATGACGCCAGGTCCGGTGGGAGAAGGAGACGGGGAGATGCATCGGGGGGGGGGGGGTATAGGGCACGTGCCACTGACGTGTGCAAGGGAACGGGGGGGCTGAGAGCTGCCGTGGCATTCTGTTCCGGAGGCCTCCGCAGGCACCTCCATGTGGGGTCCTGTAGGCAGGAGGGGCCCGAAGGGAGGGGCACTGAATGCATAGTCGATTAACCCTCTGACCTTATGCCCCCTCTGTGTGAGGATGGCGGGGAGGTGGTGGGGCCGACGATGTATTGTCTCAGACTTTGGGTCTGAAGATCCGGAACAACGTCGAACAGTTATGAATGGTCCCGGACAGTTCAAGCAAACAAAGTAGTTGCTGTGTCGGTTGAAAGGCGGCTTGGCCTCCATGGCCAAGAGCACATGAGGAGATCCATAAGAACCGGGTGTGCCCCACCCGTTGCCAAAGGAGAGGGCAGGATTGGGGTGGGTGGGTGTCCGATCACCCACCCACCCACCCCACCCGACCGAAGACACCGGACATACCCCGCGTACTGACCCATCGGGTGTCGCAGGCTACCCCGCGCTGGACTTTGGGTGTGCCTTTGTTCAACGCAGATGCAGTACGGGGTAGGGCACCGGATGCCCGGGCAGAATGCCCATCATCACCGCTGAAGGCCAGAAGGCTGCCACCATCTCTCAAACACACTCAGGCACAGCGGACTGCGTTGGGCACGCCGTCGGTCAGGACCAGAAGGGTTGTCAGGATGCTGGTCCGGTATGCCCCGGTGGACACGGCCCGGCTGGACCTCGGGGACCACCAGGCCACTCTCACCCCGCCCGGGGGTACGCCCCTGGTCATCACCACACCCATGGTGGCCAAGGCCACCTACGACAAAGCCCGGGCAGGGCTAGTCCTGGTCCCCTCGGCCCCGGGGGCTCAGCAGCTCAGTAGAGCTGCTATGCACCGTGTGTCACACGCATCCTTCTGCAGCATCCCCAGCAGCACGCGCAGTGTCGTGGATACGCAGCTCCTCCTTAGCACAGCCCGTCAAGGCGCAGAGCCCGTCACTGCAGTGCGATCGAGGGCCTGCAACGGCAGTTGTGTCTGTCACAGGCGCTGGCTACAACGTTTGCTGTGCCCTGCTCTGCATTTGTCTCGGCGGCCAATCACACCCCACGGAGTGACGATTGTCGCCCGCCCCTCCTTCACCCTTCCCCTACATCAAAGGGTAGTTCATGTGGCCTCGGGATCAAACTGATGGTATGAGAACGTCACAAAAGCTGACCTGTATCACTGGTTGTTTGCCGCCGGTCACCGGGGGGTACACACACCGTCTGCAATGCGGAAAACGGTCCCCCGCATCACCTCCAAGGGGCCGAAGTCTGAGTTCCAATGAACGTCCAAAACTCTCAGGGCCTCATCCGGGTATACTTAGCTCCTTCCCAGAACGCATTCGTGCCTAGCCACCGTGACACTCGGTGCAGGACAATGCATTTGGGTGCTGGCATCTGGTGTGAAATGGTATACACGGCCGTTATGGACCCGCACACATCGTGGGTCTAGCACGCAAGCAAAGCTGCCACAAAACGGCCCAAAATCCTACTTCTGCTCTGTTCGCCTGGAGTGAGCCTAAACTTCGGTGGATGAATCCTTAGAAAAACCCCCCCTCCCAATGTCGTGACGATTCCCCCCCAGGGGGGGGGGGGGCGGTCATGAAGTGACGCCCCCCCCCCCCACCCCGGGGATTGCACCGCACAAGGGCCCACGGGCGTGGGGCCTGGGTGCTGTCTCCGTACGTGCGGTGCATCGCCTTGGACACGTTTCGCATGGCCACACCTCTGGCATGGCCAGACAGGAGCGTACAGTGAGCGTGCAGTGCACCGGTGCCAAGGGGTAATCAAAACTGCCCTGAGTTGCTCTCATCAAAGCGGCGCACGCCAGCTCTGAGGTAAACACTCCCACATTGCCACTTGCGAACTGGACCCCCCCCGGGGGGGGGCAAAGCCTGCCCGAAAGAGCGACTGGGGGCCTCGAGCGGAAACAGGTACCGCGTCCAGTCCCGCACAAGCCCTCGGCAATTGTGTCGCACGGGGGGGGCATACGGGCTGATGCAGAGGTTGCTGTACTTGAACTGTGTGTAGCTGAGCCCATAGCCAAACGGAAACAACGGCTCGATGCTGCAGACAAATGCAGGGGGCAGCAGAGGAAGGGGCAGGGGCAAACCTGCCACGGCCCTGCGACAGGACCCGACTCCCGTTGGACGTCAGTGCTGCACCGCGTGCCCCTCCACCAAAGCATGTCCACTACCCCTCGGGGGTGGTGCAGCAGCCAACGCCCCAACACGACCGAGGGCGCGTGCAAGGCATGCCCCCACTGCCGCTGGCAGTCGGGCCCGGGGGCCAAAAGCGGCCCCCGGCCGGCAGCGTGGACGGGGCGCCGCACCACAGCGTTGCCTGCCCCTGCCTCGCAGCCTCCGCACAAGTGGGCGTGGAAGGAGACGTCCGGAGCTCTGGCGCTCTGTGGCCCCATGATGACCGGTCACGGCCTTCGAGCAGGCACAGACCGGGATGAGGGTTTGGGGTCAGGCTATTGCGTCGGGTGCGTGGGTGGGTTAGGGTTAGGGTCACCGAGCTGGTGGAACCAGTCTTGGTTTTATAACCCTTTTTAGGGTCTAGGGTGGACCTACCAGGTTTAGCAGCAGCAGCAACAAGCAGCAAGCAGCAAGCAGCAACAAGCAGCAAGCAGCACGCGCGAAATGGGGAAAAATCAGACATCCGTCGTGGTGCTTCACATTCGGCTGAAATTTTGGTGGATGATACCTATGGGTGTGAGGGACAACCACACAAAGTTTGAGCCAGAAACTCAACGGTGGCGGCCGGGAATGGGTGTCGCAAGTGGCGGACCTCAGTTTCAAAAACTGCAATTTAGGGCCAAAAACAGCCATTTTTGGGCCAAAAGAGCCCTAGAACCCATTCAAAACGGCCAAGGAAAGGGAAAGGGTGGGTGCACTCCATGTGCAGCTTGACTTTCTTGTGTCAACGAGCCATTTGCGGCCCTCTGACTCCACCATATGTCCCGGAAACGGCCCAAAAAGGCCCCCACAAGCCCCAAATTTTGTGCAGATTGGCTGGCGACAGCCACAAACCAAGAATAGGCCATATCTTTGGCTACATGGCTCAAAACGCGATTCCGAGGGCACCTAATCCACCCGCAACCCCCCTCGTTTTGTGGTTTCCACCCCTCAAAATCCCCCAAATGGACGCCTAGACCCCCGTACCCAAGCCCAGTAGGCTGCGGCAAGCTGCAAGCTCAAGCCCAAACAGGTGGGTGCCCAAATGGGTCAATAGGGTCCAATAGGGGCAGAAAAATGACTTTTCTCAAAAATGATCCTAGACCATGTGTGATGCTAAAACAAGTGTTTTTGGACTGTTTTGAGCTTGGGGTGGCCCATTTTGGTCCTCCGAAAATCCCAAAATGCCTTGAAGATGCGCTGTTTTGGGACCAAAAATGGGTCAAAAATGGGTCAAAAACGCATTTTTCCAAAACTCATCCTAGACCATTTGGGGTGCACAAACAGGTGAAATGAGCCTATTTTGAGCCCATTTTGGGGCATTTTGGCCCCTCACAAGTCCACAAAAGCCTTGAAAGTGGGCCTTGTGGTGAAGGGGATCACTTGCAAGCTGATTCCACCCTGTCAACGGCCTTCAATGTGTAACTCATTGGTGTCCCTCACCATTCATATCTAATGTTCCCTCCCCCACCAGCTCGGTCCCAATATTCAGTCTTGATTAGAGGCCAAAAACAAGGCTGACGTACCCGGCCTCAAATCTCCGGCCCCTTTAATGAATTTCATTTTTTGCCGGAGGAAAAATGTTCCGATGGGGGGGGGGGGGGTCGGCCGGGGCTGGTCGGGGCCCCACACAACCCCCCCTGTGTGACATTCCGTCGGGTTGTTGCTCCTTTACGGGGCCCTGGACAGTCACCCGTTCTTCCCTTCGCGTGCTGCGTCGGGTCGCTGCGTTCTGTCGGCCGCTGCGGCCGGTGCTCCTGCTGGTGTCGTTTTTGCGTTCGCGGAGCCCAGTGGTTGGTGTGTTGGGGCTGTGCGGGATGTGGCGGGATGTGCCGTTTGCGCGTCAGCGGAGCCCAATAATTGGCGTATTGAGGATGTGCTGGTTGTTGCCGGGGTCGTTTGACTGTGTTTGCTGTCCACGCGCCTCTGTCCACAGGCCGTCCGTAGCCTGCCTCACTGTGTTTCTTCGAGGCCCAGGTGCCCTGTTCCTCCACGCGCTGTCCCGGCCATCCCCCGGGGTCCTTAAGCAATGGCCTGACTGGGATGATGTTTTGGGGTGACCGTGCGGCTGCACCCGGAGTCAGTGGGGGATGCGAGGCCGCGGGTCCATCTGGAGCGCATCTCTTCGCACGAGAGTCCCTCCGTCGGATGTGGAGGCGCCGCTCCTCCTCCTGCTGCCGTGTGGTAGCCGCCGCAATGGGCCCGAAACCCCCGGAAGATGTTTGTTCTCGGAATCCCAGAAATCCCGGAAACGCCGCGTGTTCCGTGGCGACCGGACGCGACATGGCAGTCGGACGACGGGCGGTGGGGATTGCGGGTGGAGTCTGTTCCGGGGGTGCAGCCCGCCTCCCCCCCCCGGCCGGGCGGTGCGCCGGCCCGGTCCTCCATCGTCTGCAAACCCCCACGATCTGCCGCGGCCATCCACACCCCTCGACACCTGCCAAGCCCCCCCCCCCCCCCCCCTGAACGTCGGCCCTATGCTGCGCTCCACGACCCGCGGCCACAACAGGCGGCATCTCGTTGGACGGAGTCTACAATTTTGCATGTGTTCCGAGACAAAAACGTGATTTGTTCAAAACCGCCGGGGGATGTCGCAGTGCATGTGCGACAGGAGGGTGCCTATCTGGGCATCCGGGGGGGGGGGGGGGCAGGGATGCATTAGAAGGGAAGGGGCCTCACGGGGGGGGGGGGCAGCAGCGGTTAAAAAGGCGGTTCCCTTTCTCATGTATTCGTCGTGTAACAAGTTTACAACATATGTATAGAATGCGATGAGCGTGGCAAGAAAGCGTCCAAAATCCAATGAAATACATGCAAGTGTTGCCGCATCTCATGGAGGAGGTTGCCGAAGCGGTTGGGGGCGGTTTCTGTCGGATACAAATGCCCTTGAGGCTGGCACCTGCCGGCAGGGAGACAGGGGCTGGGCATAGGTGATTTGGGGGGGGGGACCTCCCCCCCTTCCAATGCATCTGGGGGGGGAGGGGGGGAGTGCCCTGGTGTTCATGTGAGTCGCCCGGCCTATGCTGGGGTGTTCTGGGCCCGGGGGGTGGGGGGCGACTCCTCGGTTGTGGACGCCAACTACCCCCCCCCCCCCCCACAAAACCAACTGTTGGCCGGAGGCCCCCAGGGGGGGGGGGGGGGGCTTGGGACGGGGGTTCTGGGAGGGGCGATGGGGGGGGGGGTCTGGGGGGCTTTTGCCCGGGGGGCGGGGGGGAGTCCGGGAGGGTTGGTTGGGGGCCGGGGTCCAGGTGGGGCGATTTGGGGGGTACATGCCCCCAAGGCCAAGCGTTGGTCCATCACAGGCTCCCCTTACCTCCCCTTGCCCTCCCTGCAACCACACCATACCCAGGGGTAGTTGGCGTCCTAGGACCCGCAGAGTCGCCCCCCCCCCCCCCCTGTGTGACATTCCGTCTGGTTGTTGCCGGGGTCGTTTGACGAGCCCCCGGGGTTCGGGGGCTCGTCATGATTCGTGTTGCGTTCATGCGTGTGGGTGCTGGGGGATGGGGGACCCGCCGGGCTGTTGTTCCAGTCGCAAACCCCCCCCCTCCCCCCTGTCAATCGACTGGGTCCATCACCCCTTCTGATCGGCGCATTGTGCGCGACCCGCCGCCCAATGCGTCTCGGTCATGTGGGTGGAGGGGAGCTTGGCTCCGTGGCCGCTGCTCCACAGCCCATCAGTGATGGTGTGCCGAAGGGAGGGTGGTAGGGGCGCTTGGCTGCCCTAGGGCCACTACCCAGGCCCCTCCCTCGATGGCACACGCCTTGTGCGGCCGTTTATGTGTGATGTCTGATGGCTCAAGGGCAAGGGCGGAGGTGGAGGCGATAGGTAGGACATGCACAGGCCGTGTTGCACTTTGCGCCCCAGGGCAGCCCACCGTCACTCACCAATCCAGTGAGACCCGGGCGGCGAGTGGTTGGGGGGGCTCTAGGGCTGGGGGGGAGGGGGGCACTCAAGGCGGAGTGGCTATGCCGATGTGTACTGCCGGGGGTACGTACCTGTTCACCGTTTGAGGGGGGGGATCGTCCACTTGTGGAGGGGGTGGGGGGTGTCCGCCCGTTGGGGCGTGGGGGGGCGGGGGGGGGGGGGTCAGCGGGAGGTGGGGGGGGGGGGGAGCGTTCTGCTTCGGCAGCCACACAGCAACGCGCAGCCCGTCCCCCCGCCCACCGTCGTCCCGTGCCCCCGCCTGGGAGCCGGTGGCGCCCCCCTTCCGCGTGCACGGCACTGGGGGACGGGCGCACAGACCCTTTCGTGTCGTAGTAGCGGTAGCCGATGAACACGCCCTCGCCGTAGTGGACGCGGCCGGCCTCCCCCGGGTAATTGAGGTACGCCGGGTTGTCGCGCAGCCGGCGGGGGAAGGTCTGCGGCAGGCGGCCGCCGGGGTCGACCTTCCCCCACACCACATCGGCCACCGCGTTGCCCATCTCCTGCCCTCCGTACCACGCCTACAGACGCGGCGCGGGGCCCGGGGGGACATGGCGCCGCACTGGCACTTGGCGGCGCCACCGATGGGCCTTGGGCACGAAGAAGAGGCTCCAACCGGGCGGTTGATGGGGGGGGGGGGGGGGTTGGCACAAGGCCTCGGTATCTAATTTGGTTGCCTTTGGCGGCGCCTATTGGCCTCTTGCCGCTGCTCGTTCTGACCCTCTGTGGGCCCGAACGTGTTTTGGTTGTGTCAACGGAGCCCCCGGATGACTTGTCCTGTTTGACTACTCCGGGGGTCGGCCGTCCCGGAGACGGGCTGTTGCCCGTGCCGTTGACCAGGGGCATCCCGATGCACCCTCCGAGTCCAGGCGGTGGTTTGCCGGGTCCAGCACTGGACTTGCGCGCGCTGGGGTGTGCATCTGCGGGATGATGGAGGGGGGCGGGGGTTGCAGTGACACATCCACAACAGCACAACAACCATTCGAATGGTCGATTGTGTGTGTTGCCCATCCCTGCACCGCCAACAGCAAAGGGCATGGCGCCCTTAAGGCCCAGGGAGCCGCCTGGACGGCACCCATCCTCAGCCACACACACCCCACCACCCCGCGCAGGGGGGGGGGGATTGCGGTCAGGGAGGGTCCAATCCAGTTGCGGGAAAATTGCGGGAAAATTGCGAAAAATTGCGGGAAAATGGGGGAAAATTGCGAAAAAATTGCGAAAAAATTGCGGTGTTGTAACCAAACCAAATTGAACCGCCCGAAGCCTCACGGAGCACCAATTCTGCACCGGAGCCTCAGAATGTTGAGACAGATCGTCCACAGGTATCAAAATTACAATTGTTCGCAAAGTCAAAGGGCACCAACAAGCGCGCAAAGTGGACAGGACGAAAGCAATTGCGGAAAAGATGCGGAAAATTGCGGAAAATTGCGGACCTAAACCCCCCCCCCCCGCCCCACGCCCCTCCTCCCCGACGCCACGCCGGCGACCGCGCCCTTCACGGCATACCAATAGAACACCCTTGACTTTGTCGAGCCATGGCATTGTAATCGGGGACCCCACGTTCAATATGACGACGGTGTTTGAATTTGCGGCGGCGACGGCGTCGATGAGCTCCAATTGTTCTGGGGGCAACTCCATATCGGGGCGGTCCTGGAGGGAGTGTGTGCACCCTTTGGGTGATGGGGCCTGCAGCCATACTCGTGTGCACTGTACTGAGTACGCATGGCTTACGCTGGGCTCATTGTTGGTATTTCCAAAAAGCCTATCATACCTTTCATGTGGATTCTTCATAAATATTTACCTGTATTCATAAAATCCATTTCCATTGCTTTTTTGAAGATGTAATTTGCCTTGATTATTTTTAGGCTCGGACCTACCCAAGTGAACACTCCACAATGCTCAAAGCACAACACAAGGCATACAAATACAAGCACCAAACAATTGCACAATCACAGTTTTTTTGGGTCGGGTATTGGGTTTGGATGACGATGTATAAAATTGGAGCGAGAGGTGATGGGAAGAAAAAAAACAGGACACAATGCAGCAATGGCACGGCTGAAGCCAAACCATGTGAGTTGGATCAAGCAGGACCATGAAGGCCTGGCGATTGAAGGCACTTTGACAAAGCAGGGCCTGGGACCGAGCAATCAAAGCAAAAAACTGAGCAGCGCTATAAAAGTCGAGCAATAGCAACAAAGAACAACGAAACTCCATTTTGCACGCTGCATACAGGGGGATCTAGGGTGGTGCGCACCATCACCATTGAATTCAGCAACCTCAATTTATGGGGGGGTAACGCACCTTGGGTGCGGAAAATTCAAAAAAGCCCATTTTTGGCAACCAAATAAACCCTCGGGGGGGGGGGGGGGGCTGTTGCTCACTGGGCATAAGTTCTGTCCCCTGAGCCCCATCAGTTTCGGCCAGTAGTGCTGACTTTGGACAGAAAATTGTATTTCTGTCTGAAAAACTGACCTGAGTACCTGACTGACCTTGGACAGAAAGATTCAATTTTTGCCCCCAAAAAATGAGCGGGGGGGGGGGGGGGCTGCAGCCTGACTCCAGTCTAAATGTCTGGCTGCAGTCACAAAACAATACCACTTCTGGTGCTGAATTTTGACAAAATGCCAAAACTGTTGTCCAGGGTGTCCAAAAATGCCAGAAATGGCAAAATCGTGCCACCCCGGGCAGAGAAATGTATGTACTGCCCAAAACCCCCCAAGGCAACCTCTCGGAATCAAGCTTCAGAGCGGTGCCATGATCCCACAAATGACTGTGATAGAGGATCTCACACGTAGTGAGGATGGACTGAGTATGAGCTTGTCCGTACTACCACCGTGTCTATGAAGGCAGTTTGCGTGTACAAATGTGCTTTGTGTTTCCTGGAACACAGGGTAGCAACAGCGTTTAACCGTGCGCAGGGGTCCGGCAGTCTGTAGTTTGTAGACACTGTGCGCTACAAGTGGACGCGGTCTGCTCATTGTAGACACACTGCGCACATGTTGTACGCGCAAAGAGACACCATTCATTTGGCCCCCTTCCCAAAACACAGGGCAGCAACGACGTTTACTCGTGCACAGGCCCTGTGCGCCACAAGTAGGTGCGGCCTGCCAAATGTACGCACTTTCCGCGCATTGTACATCCCCGGTGACAATATTCAGAACATCAGGGTGCAGCGGCTGCTTGGTTTCTTAAGGTGGAGGGCATGCAGACAACCTTTGCATGACAAGCTCGGGGGTTTCTGAGTTCCATGGCACGTGTTGCACACTTTGGGAGTTTCGGGGGTTTGGGGGGCTTTGTCAATTTTCGCACGTTGGTTGCACTGATGGTTTGTCCACACCCCACATCGCCATGGCTTCAGTAGACGCAACGTATCCGCGTAGACACAAACTCCCTGTGTAGACACAATGTCTGCATACGCATATACGCACATACGCACACGTGCGCATGCGTACAGCCCTGAATCCTCCGCAGTCATCAGCACCGGGGGGTTTGGCTGTAGACCGGCGGCAGTACGCCCTCGTGCTGCCGCCATGCGGACGTGCATTCCCCCTCAGTCCCTTGCTTCAGTCATGTCGGGGGGGGGGGGGCATGTATCACCAGCACCCCCCCCCCACACATCGGCGCTGCAGTCCCATTCCCGGGCGTTGTGCCCGGGAACCCGCAGGGTCCGGCCGCTCCCCCGGCCACAGCCCCTGGGCCCCCGTGGACCCCCCCCCCCCCGCCTCTGCCGCCCCGTCGCACACGCCCCCGACCCCGACACCGGCAGAGCACCACAGGCACCACCTGCCCTTCCCCTTCGAAGTCCCCCCCGAGGCCGACGCACAGCAGCACCCCATCGGCCTCTTGGGCGGACAGGACGGCGCGCTGCAGCAGGTCGGCGGGCTGAGGGGGCAGATGGCCGATCCGCAGGCCGCACAGCGGGCAGTCCTCCTTCTTGCGGAACTCCACCCGCAGCCGATGCGGCACGGCGCTGGACAAGTCCACCTCCACCTGCGCGGGAGGCGGGAGGGGGTGCCGGACACGGCGCGGGGGGGGGGGGGCACACTCACGCTGGCGAGCACCGCGGAGCAGGGGCCGGGTCAACGATTTGGCAATGGGCCGCACACGGTGCTCATTGGGGGCGGGGGGGGGCGTGCCATGAAGTGCTGCTCTATTTTAGGTTTAAAGATAGGATCACCGGTCATAAAAGACAAACAGCCGAGGTACCCTCTGATCCGGAGCCAGTGGATGATGAGGCGCTGCCTGATAAGTTGTCTGATGTCTCCCATTCAGCATTCCAGTTCCAGTTCCAGTTCCCCGATGGGGGCTCCAGTTCAGGTGAGGCTAAAGGGGAGCCATGGGGACCACTGGCTGTGGGGGCGCGGATGCCGCCCACACCGTTGATGGGCGGTGTGGGGCACGACACGGTCCTGGTCCACGTGGTCGGCCTGACTGCAGACGTTGACTCATGGGCTCATGGGGGGCGGGGGGGGGGGGGCACCATCAGAGGCACCGCGGGGCCGGAAGAGGGTGTCGCGTGCTCGTGGGGGGGCGCTCATGGGGCGCACGGACACCACCGACGTCGGTTGGGGGGTTAGCGACATCGGTTGGGGGGGGGGGGGTGACCAACGGCGGTTGGAGGGTAACGAATGGCGGTTGGAGGGTGGCCGGCGGCGCTTGGAGGGTGACCCCCCCCCTTCACCACCACATCCCGCAGCCCGTGGGGGGGGGGGGGGGTTGGACCTTCGTTTCGGGGTGCGCGGTGCCGAAGAACGCGGAACTGGACATCATCTCCCAGTGCTCCCAATTGTCTATGACCAATTGGTCGTCCACGAACATGCGGCAGTACCCGGCGCACACAAGACTGAACACGTGGAGGCCAGCGTCCGCGACGGACAGAGACCCCTCGGCGCTGAAGGTGAACACCTCCGCAGAGACCCCGTCCTCCGGCGTGCCTGAGATATGACATGGGGCGTGTGCTGTGGGGCGTGGGATGGGGCGTGTGGTATGGGGCGTGGGATGGGGCGTGTGGTATGGGGCGTGGGATGGGGCGTGTGGTATGGGGCGTGGGATGGGGCGTGTGCTGTGGGGCGTGGGATGGGGCGTGTGCTGTGGGGCGTGGGATGGGGCGTGGTATGGGGCGTGGGATGGGGCGTGGTATGGGGCGTGTGGTATGGGGCGTGTGCTGTGGGGCGTGGGATGGGGCGTGTGGTATGGGGCGTGGGATGGGGCGTGTGGTATGGGGCGTGGGATGGGGCGTGTGCTGTGGGGCGTGGGATGGGGCGTGTGGTATGGGGCGTGTGGTATGGGGCGTGTGGTATGGGGCGTGTGGTATGGGGCGTGAGATGGGGCGTGTGGTATGGGGCGTGGGATGGGGCGTGTACTGTGGGGCGTGGGATGGGGCGTGGGATGGGGCGTGTGGTATGGGGCGTGAGATGGGGCGTGTGCTGTGGGGCGTGGGATGGGGCGTGTACTGTGGGGCGTGGGATGGGGTGCGTGGTATGGGGCGTGGGATGGGGCGTGTGGTATGGGGCGTGGGATGGGGCGTGTGCTGTGGGGCGTGGGATGGGGCGTGTGCTGTGGGGCGTGGGATGGGGCGTGTGGTATGGGGCGTGGGATGGGGCGTGTGGTATGGGGCGTGGGATGGGGCGTGTGCTGTGGGGCGTGGGATGGGGCGTGTGCTGTGGGGCGTGGGATGGGGCGTGTGGTATGGGGCGTGGGATGGGGCGTGTGGTATGGGGCGTGGGATGGGGCGTGGGATGGGGCGTGTGCTGTGGGGCGTGGGATGGGGCGTGTGGTATGGGGCGTGGGATAGGGCGTGTGGTATGGGGCGTGGGATGGGGCGGTTGATATGGGGCGTGGGATGGGGCGTGTGGTACGGGGCGTGGGATGGGGCGTGTGCTGTGGGGCGTGGGATGGGGCGTGTGGTATGGAGCGTGGGATGGGGCGTGTGGTATGGGGCGTGGGATGGGGCGTGTGGTACGGGGCGTGGGATGGGGCGTGTGCTGTGGGGCGTGGGATGGGGCGTGTGGTATGGGGCGTGGTATAGGGTGTGTGCTGTGGGGCGTGTGGTACGGGGCGTGGGATGGGGCGTGTGCTGTGGGGCGTGGGATGGGGCGTGTGGTATGGGGCGTGTGGTATGGGGCGTGTGCTGTGGGGCGTGGGATGGGGCGTGGGATGGGGCGTGTGGTATGGGGCGTGGGATGGGGCGTGTGGTATGGGGCGTGGGATGGGGCGTGTGGTATGGGGCGTGGGATGGGGCGTGTGGTATGGGGCGTGGGATGGGGCGTGTGGTATGGGGCGTGTGGTATGGGGCGTGTGGTGTTGGGCGTGGGATGGGGCGTGTGGTATGGGGCGTGGGATGGGGTGTGTGGTATGGGGCGTGGGATGGAACGTGTGGTATGGGGCGTGAGATGGGGCGTGAGGTATGGGGCGTGGGATGGGGCGTGTACTGTGGGGCGTGGGATGGGGTGCGTGGTATGGGGCGTGGGATGGGGCGTGTGGTATGGTGCGTGAGATGGGGCGTGTGGTATGGGGCGTGGGATGGGGCGTGTACTGTGGGGCGTGGGATGGGGTGCGTGGTATGTGGCGTGGGATGGGGCGTGTGGTATGGGGCGTGGGATGGGGCGTGTGCTGTGGGGCGTGGGATGGGGCGTGTGCTGTGGGGCGTGGGATGGGGCGTGTGCTGTGGGGCGTGGGATGGGGCGTGTGGTATGGGGCGTGGGATGGGGCGTGTGGTATGGGGCGTGGGATGGGGCGTGTGCTGTGGGGCGTGGGATGGGGCGTGGGATGGGGCGTGTGCTGTGGGGCGTGGGATGGGGCGTGTGGTATGGGGCGTGGGATGGGGCGTGTGGTATGGGGCGTGGGATGGGGCGTGTGGTATGGGGCGTGGGATGGGGCGTGTGGTATGGGGCGTGGGATGGGGCGTCTGGTATGGGGCGTGGGATGGGGCGTGTGGTACGGGGCGTGGGATGGGGCGTGTGCTGTGGGGCGTGGGATGGGGCGTGTGGTATGGGGCGTGGTATAGGGCGTGTGCTGTGGGGCGTGTGGTACGGGGCGTGGGATGGGGCGTGTGCTGTGGGGCGTGGGATGGGGTGTGTGGTATGGAGCGTGGGATGGGGCGTGTGGTATGGGGCGTGGGATGGGGGCGTGTGGTGTGGGGCGTGTGATGGGGCGTGTGCTGTGGGGCGTGGGATGGGGCGTGTGCTGTGGGGCGTGGGATGGGGCGTGTGCTGTGGGGCGTGGGATGGGGCGTGTGGTATGGGGCGTGTGGTATGGGGCGTGTGCTGTGGGGCGCGGGATGGGGCGTGGGATGGGGCGTGTGGTATGGGGCGTGGGATGGGGCGTGTGGTATGGGGCGTGGGATGGGGCGTGTGGTATGGGGCGTGGGATGGGGCGTGTGGTACGGGGCGTGGGATGGGGCGTGTGCTGTGGGGCGTGGGATGGGGCGTGTGGTATGGGGCGCGGTATAGGGCGTGTGCTGTGGGGCGTGTGGTACGGGGCGTGGGATGGGGCGTGTGCTGTGGGGCGTGGGATGGGGTGTGTGGTATGGAGCGTGGGATGGGGCGTGTGGTATGGGGCGTGGGATGGGGGCGTGTGGTGTGGGGCGTGGGATGGGGCGTGTGCTGTGGGGCGTGGGATGGGGCGTGTGCTGTGGGGCGTGGGATGGGGCGTGTGCTGTGGGGCGTGGGATGGGGCGTGTGGTATGGGGCGTGGGATGGGGCGTGTGGTATGGGGCGTGGGATGGGGCGTGGGATGGGGCGTGTGCTGTGGGGCGAGGGATGGGGCGTGTGGTATGGGGCGTGGGATGGGGTGCGTGGTATGGGGCGTGGGATGGGGCGTGTGGTATGGGGCGTGGGATGGGGCGTGTGCTGTGGGGCGTGGGATGGGGCGTGTGCTGTGGGGCGTGGGATGGGGCGTGTGCTGTGGGGCGTGGGATGGGGCATGTGGTATGGGGCGTGGGATGGGGCGTGTGGTATGGGGCGTGGGATGGGGCGTGGGATGGGGCGTGTGCTGTGGGGCGTGGGATGGGGCGTGTGGTATGGGGCGTGGGATGGGGCGTGTGGTATGGGGCGTGGGATGGGGCGTGTGGTATGGGGCGTGGGATGGGGCGTGTGGTACGGAGCGTGGGATGGGGCGTGTGCTGTGGGGCGTGGGATGGGGCGTGTGGTATGGGGCGTGGGATGGGGCGTGTACTGTGGGACGTGGGATGGGGCGTGTGGTATGGGGCGTGGGATGGGGCGTGTGGTATGGGGCGTAGGATGGGGCGTGTGGTATGGAGCGTGGGATGGGGCGTGTGGTACGGGGCGTGGGATGGGGCGTGTTCTGTGGGGCGTGGGATGGGGCGTGTGGTATGGGGCGTGGTATAGGGCGTGTGCTGTGGGGCGTGTGGTACGGGGCGTGGGATGGGGCGTGTGGTATGGGGCGTGTGGTATGGGGCGTGGGATGGGGCGTGTGGTATGGGGCGTGGGATGGGGCGTGTACTGTGGGGCGTGGGATGGGGCGTGTACTGTGGGGCGTGGTATAGGGCGTGTGCTGTGGGGCGTGTGGTACGGGGCGTGGGATGGGGCGTGTGGTATGGGGCGTGGGATGGGGCGTGTGGTATGGGGCGTGGGATGGGGCGTGTGGTATGGGGCGTGGGATGGGGCGTGTGGTATGGGGCGGGGGATGGGGCGTGTGGTACGGGGCGTGGGATGGGGCGTGTACTGTGGGGCGTGGGATGGGGTGTGTACTGTGGGACGTGGGATGGGGCGTGTGGTATGGGGCGTGGGATGGGGCGTGTGGTATGGGGCGTGGGATGGGGCGTGTGGTATGGGGCGTGGGATGGGGCGTGTGGTATGGGGCGTGGGATGGGGCGTGTGGTATGGGGCGTGGGATGGGGCGTGTGCTGTGGGGCGTGGGACGGGGCGTGTGTTATGGGGCGTGGGATGGGGCGTGTACTGTGGGGCGTGGGATGGGGTGCGTGGTATGGGGCGTGGGATGGGGCGTGTGGTATGGGGCGTGGGATGGGGCGTGTGCTGTGGGGCGTGGGATGGGGCGTGTGCTGTGGGGCGTGGGATGGGGCGTGTGCTGTGGGGCGTGGGATGGGGCGTGTGGTATGGGGCGTGGGATGGGGCGTGTGGTATGGGGCGTGGGATGGGGCGTGGGATGGGGCGTGTGCTGTGGGGCGTGGGATGGGGCGTGTGGTATGGGGCGTGGGATGGGGCGTGTGGTATGGGGCGTGGGATGGGGCGGTTGATATGGGGCGTGGGATGGGGCGTGTGGTACGGGGCGTGGGATGGGGCGTGTGCTGTGGGGCGTGGGATGGGGCGTGTGGTATGGGGCGTGGGATGGGGCGTGTGGTATGGGGCGTGGGATGGGGCGTGTGGTACGGGGCGTGGGATGGGGCGTGTGCTGTGGGGCGTGGGATGGGGCGTGTGGTATGGGGCGTGTGGTATGGGGCGTGTGCTGTGGGGCGTGGGATGGGGCGTGGGATGGGGCGTGTGGTATGGGGCGTGGGATGGGGCGTGTGGTATGGGGCGTGGGATGGGGCGTGTGGTATGGGGCGTGGGATGGGGCGTGTGGTATGGGGCGTGGGATGGGGCGTGTGGTATGGGGCGTGTGGTATGGGGCGTGTGGTGTTGGGCGTGGGATGGGGCGTGTGGTATGGGGCGTGGGATGGGGTGTGTGGTATGGGGCGTGGGATGGAACGTGTGGTATGGGGCGTGAGATGGGGCGTGAGGTATGGGGCGTGGGATGGGGCGTGTACTGTGGGGCGTGGGATGGGGTGCGTGGTATGGGGCGTGGGATGGGGCGTGTGGTATGGTGCGTGAGATGGGGCGTGTGGTATGGGGCGTGGGATGGGGCGTGTACTGTGGGGCGTGGGATGGGGTGCGTGGTATGTGGCGTGGGATGGGGCGTGTGGTATGGGGCGTGGGATGGGGCGTGTGCTGTGGGGCGTGGGATGGGGCGTGTGCTGTGGGGCGTGGGATGGGGCGTGTGCTGTGGGGCGTGGGATGGGGCGTGTGGTATGGGGCGTGGGATGGGGCGTGTGGTATGGGGCGTGGGATGGGGCGTGTGCTGTGGGGCGTGGGATGGGGCGTGGGATGGGGCGTGTGCTGTGGGGCGTGGGATGGGGCGTGTGGTATGGGGCGTGGGATGGGGCGTGTGGTATGGGGCGTGGGATGGGGCGTGTGGTATGGGGCGTGGGATGGGGCGTGTGGTATGGGGCGTGGGATGGGGCGTCTGGTATGGGGCGTGGGATGGGGCGTGTGGTACGGGGCGTGGGATGGGGCGTGTGCTGTGGGGCGTGGGATGGGGCGTGTGGTATGGGGCGTGGTATAGGGCGTGTGCTGTGGGGCGTGTGGTACGGGGCGTGGGATGGGGCGTGTGCTGTGGGGCGTGGGATGGGGTGTGTGGTATGGAGCGTGGGATGGGGCGTGTGGTATGGGGCGTGGGATGGGGGCGTGTGGTGTGGGGCGTGTGATGGGGCGTGTGCTGTGGGGCGTGGGATGGGGCGTGTGCTGTGGGGCGTGGGATGGGGCGTGTGCTGTGGGGCGTGGGATGGGGCGTGTGGTATGGGGCGTGTGGTATGGGGCGTGTGCTGTGGGGCGCGGGATGGGGCGTGGGATGGGGCGTGTGGTATGGGGCGTGGGATGGGGCGTGTGGTATGGGGCGTGGGATGGGGCGTGTGGTATGGGGCGTGGGATGGGGCGTGTGGTACGGGGCGTGGGATGGGGCGTGTGCTGTGGGGCGTGGGATGGGGCGTGTGGTATGGGGCGCGGTATAGGGCGTGTGCTGTGGGGCGTGTGGTACGGGGCGTGGGATGGGGCGTGTGCTGTGGGGCGTGGGATGGGGTGTGTGGTATGGAGCGTGGGATGGGGCGTGTGGTATGGGGCGTGGGATGGGGGCGTGTGGTGTGGGGCGTGGGATGGGGCGTGTGCTGTGGGGCGTGGGATGGGGCGTGTGCTGTGGGGCGTGGGATGGGGCGGGTGCTGTGGGGCGTGGGATGGGGCGTGTGGTATGGGGCGTGGGATGGGGCGTGTGGTATGGGGCGTGGGATGGGGCGTGGGATGGGGCGTGTGCTGTGGGGCGAGGGATGGGGCGTGTGGTATGGGGCGTGGGATGGGGTGCGTGGTATGGGGCGTGGGATGGGGCGTGTGGTATGGGGCGTGGGATGGGGCGTGTGCTGTGGGGCGTGGGATGGGGCGTGTGCTGTGGGGCGTGGGATGGGGCGTGTGCTGTGGGGCGTGGGATGGGGCATGTGGTATGGGGCGTGGGATGGGGCGTGTGGTATGGGGCGTGGGATGGGGCGTGGGATGGGGCGTGTGCTGTGGGGCGTGGGATGGGGCGTGTGGTATGGGGCGTGGGATGGGGCGTGTGGTATGGGGCGTGGGATGGGGCGTGTGGTATGGGGCGTGGGATGGGGCGTGTGGTACGGAGCGTGGGATGGGGCGTGTGCTGTGGGGCGTGGGATGGGGCGTGTGGTATGGGGCGTGGGATGGGGCGTGTACTGTGGGACGTGGGATGGGGCGTGTGGTATGGGGCGTGGGATGGGGCGTGTGGTATGGGGCGTGGGATGGGGCGTGTGGTATGGAGCGTGGGATGGGGCGTGTGGTACGGGGCGTGGGATGGGGCGTGTTCTGTGGGGCGTGGGATGGGGCGTGTGGTATGGGGCGTGGTATAGGGCGTGTGCTGTGGGGCGTGTGGTACGGGGCGTGGGATGGGGCGTGTGGTATGGGGCGTGTGGTATGGGGCGTGGGATGGGGCGTGTGGTATGGGGCGTGGGATGGGGCGTGTACTGTGGGGCGTGGGATGGGGCGTGTACTGTGGGGCGTGGTATAGGGCGTGTGCTGTGGTGCGTGTGGTACGGGGCGTGGGATGGGGCGTGTGGTATGGGGCGTGGGATGGGGCGTGTGGTATGGGGCGTGGGATGGGGCGTGTGGTATGGGGCGTGGGATGGGGCGTGTGGTATGGGGCGGGGGATGGGGCGTGTGGTACGGGGCGTGGGATGGGGCGTGTACTGTGGGGCGTGGGATGGGGTGTGTACTGTGGGACGTGGGATGGGGCGTGTGGTATGGGGCGTGGGATGGGGCGTGTGGTATGGGGCGTGGGATGGGGCGTGTGGTATGGGGCGTGGGATGGGGCGTGTGGTATGGGGCGTGGGATGGGGCGTGTGGTATGGGGCGTGGGATGGGGCGTGTGCTGTGGGGCGTGGGATGGGGCGTGTGCTGTGGGGCGTGGGATGGCGCGTTTGCTGTGGGGCGTGGGATGGGGCGTGTGGTATGGGGCGTGGGATGGGGCGTGTGGTATGGGGCGTGGGATGGGGCGTGGGATGGGGCGTGTGCTGTGGGGCGTGGGATGGGGCGTGTGGTATGGGGCGTGGTATAGGGCGTGTGCTGTGGGGCGTGTGGTACGGGGCGTGGGATGGGGCGTGTGGTATGGGGCGTGTGGTATGGGGCGTGGGATGGGGCGTGTGCTGTGGGGTGTGGGATGGGGCGTGTGCTGTGGGGCGTGGTATAGGGCGTGTGCTGTGGGGCGTGTGGTACGGGGCGTGGGATGGGGCGTGTGGTATGGGGCGTGGGATGGGGCGTGTGGTATGGGGCGTGGGATGGGGCGTGTGGTATGGGGCGTGGGATGGGGCGTGTGGTATAGGGCGTGTGCTGTGGGGCGTGTGGTACGGGGCGTGGGATGGGGCGTGTGGTATGGGGCGTGGGATGGGGCGTGTGGTATGGGGCGTGGGATGGGGCGTGTGGTATGGGGCGTGGGATGGGGCGTGTGGTATGGGGCGGGGGATGGGGCGTGTGGTACGGGGCGTGGGATGGGGTGTGTACTGTGGGGCGTGGGATGGGGTGTGTACTGTGGGACCTGGGATGGGGCGTGTGGTATGGGGCGTGGGATGGGGCGTGTGGTATGGGGCGTGGGATGGGGCGTGTGCTGTGGGGCGTGGGATGGGGTGTGTGGTATGGAGCGTGGGATGGGGCGTGTGGTATGGGGCGTGGGATGGGGCGTGTGCTGTGGGGCGTGGGATGGGGCGTGTACTGTGGGACGTGGGATGGGGCGTGTGGTATGGGGCGTGGGATGGGGCGTGTGCTGTGGGGCGTGGGATGGGGCGTGTGGTATGGGGCGTGGGATGGGGCGTGTACTGTGGGACGTGGGATGGGGCGTGTGGTATGGGGCGTCTGGTATGGGGCGTGGGATGGGGCGTGTGGTATGGGGCGGGGGATGGGGCGTGTGGTACGGGGCGTGGGATGGGGCGTGTGCTGTGGGGCGTGGGATGGGGCGTGTGGTATGGGGCGTGGTATATGGCGTGTGCTGTGGGGCGTGTGGTACGGGGCGTGGGATGGGGCGTGTGGTATGGGGCGTGGTATGGGGCGTGTGCTGTGGGGCGTGGGATGGCGCGTTTGCTGTGGGGCGTGGGATGGGGCGTGTGGTATGGGGCGTGGGATGGGGCGTGTGGTATGGGGCGTGGGATGGGGCGTGGTATGGGGCGTGTGCTGTGGGGCGTGGGATGGGGCGTGTGGTATGGGGCGTGGGATGGGGCGTGTACTGTGGGACGTGGGATGGGGCGTGTGGTATGGGGCGTGGGATGGGGCGTGTGCTGTGGGGCGTGGGATGGGGCGTGTGGTATGGGGCGTGGGATGGGGCGTGTACTGTGGGACGTGGGATGGGGCGTGTGGTATGGGGCGTCTGGTATGGGGCGTGGGATGGGGCGTGTGGTATGGGGCGTGGGATGGGGCGTGTGGTATGGGGCGTGGGATGGGGCGTGTACTGTGGGGCGTGGGATGGGGCGTGTACTGTGGGGCGTGGTATAGGGCGTGTGCTGTGGGGCGTGTGGTATGGGGCGTGGGATGGGGCGTGTGCTGTGGGGTGTGGGATGCGGTGTGTCCTGTGGGGCGTGGTATAGGGCGTGTGCTGTGGGGCGTGTGGTACGGGGCGTGGGATGGGGCGTGTGGTATGGGGCGTGGGATGGGGCGTGTGGTATGGGGCGTGGGATGGGGCGTGTGGTATGGGGCGTGGGATGGGGCGTGTGGTATGGGACGGGGGATGGGGCGTGTGGTACGGGGCGTGGGATGGGGCCTGTGGTATGGGGCGTGGGATGGGGCGTGTACTGTGGGACGTGGGATGGGGCGTGTGGTATGGGGCGGGGGATGGGGCGTGTGGTATGGGGCGTGGGATGGGGCGTGTGGTATGGGGCGTGGGATGGGGCGTGTGGTATGGGGCGTGGGATGGGGCGTGTGGTATGGGGCGTGGGATGGGGCGTGTGGTATGGGGCGTGGGATGGGGCGTGTGGTATGGGGCGTGGGATGGGGCGTGTGCTGTGGGGTGTGGGATGCGGTGTGTCCTGTGGGGCGTGGTATAGGGCGTGTGCTGTGGGGCGTGTGGTACGGGGCGTGGGATGGGGCGTGTGGTATGGGGCGTGGGATGGGGCGTGTGGTATGGGGCGTGGGATGGGGCGTGTGGTATGGGGCGTGGGATGGGGCGTGTGGTATGGGACGGGGGATGGGGCGTGTGGTACGGGGCGTGGGATGGGGCGTGTGGTATGGGGCGTGGGATGGGGCGTGTACTGTGGGACGTGGGATGGGGCGTGTGGTATGGGGCGGGGGATGGGGCGTGTGGTATGGGGCGTGGGATGGGGCGTGTGGTATGGGGCGTGGGATGGGGCGTGTGGTATGGGGCGTGGGATGGGGCGTGTGGTATGGGGCGTGGGATGGGGCGTGTGGTATGGGGCGTGGGATGGGGCGTGTGGTATGGGGCGTGGGATGGGGGCGTGTGCTGTGGGGCGTGGGATGGGGCGTGTGGTATGGGGCGTGGGATGGGGCGTGTGCTGAGGGGCGTGGGATGGGGCGTGTGGTATGGGGCGTGGGATGGGGCGTGTGCTGTGGGGTGTGTGGTACGGGGCGTGGGATGGGGCGTGTGCTGTGGGGCGTGGGATGGGGCGTGTGCTGTGGGGCGTGGGATGGGGCGTGTGGTATGGGGCGTGGGATGGGGCGTGTGCTGTGGGGCGTGGGATGGGGCGTGGGATGGGGCGTGTGGTATGGGGCGTGGGATGGGGCGTGTGGTATGGGGCGTGGGATGGGGCGTGTGGTATGGGGCGTGGGATGGGGTGTGTGGTATGGGGCGTGGGATGGGGTGTGTGGTATGGGGCGTGGGATGGGGCGTGTGGTATGGGGCGTGGGATGGGGCGTGTGGTATGGGGCGTGGGATGGGGCGTGTGCTGTGGGGCGTGGGATGGGGCGTGTGGTATGGGGCGTGGGATGGGGCGTGTGCTGTGGGGCGTGGGATGGGGCGTGTGGTATGGGGCGTGGGATGGGGCGTGTACTGTGGGACGTGGCACGGGGCGTGTGCTGTGGGGCGTGGGATGGGGCGTGTGCTGTGGGGCGTGGGATGGGGCGTGTGCTGTGGGGCGTGGGATGGGGCGTGTGGTATGGGGCGTGGGATGGGGCGTGTGGTATGGGGCGTGGGATGGGGCGTGTGGTATGGGGCGTGGGATGGGGCGTGTGCTGTGGGGCGTGGGATGGGGCGTGTGGTATGGGGCGTGGGATGGGGCGTGTGGTATGGGGCGTGGTATGGGGTGTGTGGTATGGGGCGTGGGATGGGGCGTGTGGGATGGGGCGTGTGGTATGGGGCGTGGGATGGGGCGTGTGCTGTGGGGCGTGGGATGGGGCGTGTGGTATGGGGCGTGGGATGGGGCGTGTGGTATGGGGCGTGGTATGGGGCGTGTGGTATGGGGCGTGGGATGGGGCGTGTGGTGTGGGGCGTGGGATGGGGCGTGTGGGATGGGGCGTGTGGTATGGGGCGTGGGATGGGGCGTGTGCTGTGGGGCGTGGGATGGGGCGTGTGGTATGGGGCGTGGGATGGGGCGTGTGCTGTGGGGCGTGGGATGGGGCGTGTGGTATGGGGCGTGGGATGGGGCGTGTACTGTGGGACGTGGCACGGGGCGTGTGCTGTGGGGCGTGGGATGGGGCGTGTGCTGTGGGGCGTGGGATGGGGCGTGTGCTGTGGGGCGTGGGATGGGGCGTGTGGTATGGGGCGTGGGATGGGGCGTGTGGTATGGGGCGTGGGATGGGGCGTGTGGTATGGGGCGTGGGATGGGGCGTGTGCTGTGGGGCGTGGGATGGGGCGTGTGGTATGGGGCGTGGGATGGGGCGTGTGGTATGGGGCGTGGTATGGGGTGTGTGGTATGGGGCGTGGGATGGGGCGTGTGGGATGGGGCGTGTGGTATGGGGCGTGGGATGGGGCGTGTGCTGTGGGGCGTGGGATGGGGCGTGTGGTATGGGGCGTGGGATGGGGCGTGTGGTATGGGGCGTGGTATGGGGCGTGTGGTATGGGGCGTGGGATGGGGCGTGTGCTGTGGGGCGTGGGATGGGGCGTGTGCTGTGGGACGTGGGATGGGGCGTGTGGTATGGGGCGTGGGATGGGGCGTGTGGTATGGGGCGTGGTATGGGGCGTGTGCTGTGGGGCGTGGGATGGGGCGTGTGGTATGGGGCGTGGGATGGGGTGTGTGGTATGGGGCGTGGGATGGGGCGTGTGGTATGGGGCGTGGTATGGGGCGTGTGCTGTGGGGCGTGGGATGGGGCGTGTGGTATGGGGCGTGGTATGGGGCGTGTGGTATGGGGCGTGGGAAGGGGCGTGTGCTGTGGGGCGTGGGATGGGGCGTGTGCTGTGGGGCGTGGGATGGGGCGTGTGGTATGGGGCGTGGGATGGGGCGTGTGGTATGGGGCGTGGGATGGGGCGTGTGGTATGGGGCGTGGGATGGGGCGTGTGGTATGGGGCGTGGTATGGGGCGTGTGGTATGGGGCGTGGGATGGGGCGTGTGGTATGGGGCGTGGTATGGGGCGTGTGGTATGGGGCGTGGTAAGGGGCGTGTGCTGTGGGGCGTGGGATGGGGCGTGTGCTGTGGGGCGTGGGATGGGGCGTGTGGTATGGGGCGTGGTATGGGGCGTGTGCTGTGGGGCGTGGGATGGGGCGTGTGCTGTGGGGCGTGGGATGGGGCGGGGCGCGCACATGTGTTGGTGCGTGTCCACTGCCAAGGGGCGCCTGCAGTGGAAGGGGGTGTGGGTGCCGCGGTTTCGGGCGTGAGGGTACGTGGTCATGGGGGCGACTCAGGGCGGGGGTTGGACGGGATGTGCGCCCGGGAGGGGCCGGGTGAAGTGGATGGGCCCCTGGGCAGTGACAGCCTGCCAACCAGACGTCATCGCTGACCCCAAGGGGTATCTGTGCAGATACGTGCCATGTGCTCTGCCCGGATAGCCTCGCTAAACCCGAGGCATGAGGCTTCACAGGGGCTGCCCGTCCACCGCTAGAGAAACATCGACCGCCAGGCCTACATCAGCAGGGGACACAGGGGACGGGGGAAGGTGCTGGTGTCAGCTCCGCAGACCTAGTGAAAGCCATTCCGCAGTCGCTGTCCCCTCTTCCGTTCGGACCGGGGCACCGGCCAACTGTGCATTGTTGTAGTATTGGACGCAGAAGCCCTCGGGAACGCAGCGCTGCAGGTCCAGTATGGGCAGGAACTGATAACTGTGGACGGGATACAATGGAGTTTGAGGGTGCCATGCACGACGGGCAGGGCTCTGGCCCTGGGTGTAGCTAGTGCTCATCTCTGGCCTGGCTCTGCTTCCATCTTCAGATACGCCTCTGTTTCTTGCTCCATCGGTGGATTCAATCCTGATGGTATCCCCCCCCTTTAATAATATCGTGATATCATTTTGTGCATGATATTATTGTGACATTGCATCATATTATGATGACACATGTCTGTTGCACAGCATTTTGGAAACTCTCATGGTGTCCGGTGCATTTGAAACGGAGTCCCAATTGTTGGCTGAAGCACAAGACCATGATGAACTATTTTCCGACAATGCTTACGAAGCAGCAACGGACAATGAAGAATAAGATGTGTCCGAACTCTCATCCAATGATGATGGTGATGATCGCAATGCTGAGAACTTTGCTGATGCTGATGCTGATGCACTATCTGCTGCTCCTGACAATGCACTGCCTGCTGCTCCTCCTGATGCACGTGCTGCCCCCGGACTTGATTGTGATAAAGCTGCTGATGACGATGTTGCCGCTCTAGCTGAAGCTGCTCTGTCTCCAACTCTACATCGTTTCTTTGAGACGGAGCGTCGAAGTGTTCGACCATTTGAATGTTGGACATGGAACTCCAGAAGAAGTGCAAAAACCGAGGACATTCCCCGGGATCGAACGAGCATGTGGTACAACGCAGCGCGCAACCCTCAGCACCCCACAGCAAAGCGCGTTGCAAGGAGCAGGCGCACCACCCTCTGTCCGATCCACGGATGCGTCATCGAGTGGAGCCTACGCCGTCCCGCCGTAAGCAACAATCGATTGCGACTTCGGTGTCTCAACAGCTTGGAAAAAGAAATCAGTCTCCACCCCTGCCTCTGCCCCCACATCCGTCTTCGCCTGTACACAGGGACCTACCTCCACCTCCACTTCTGGCGGTCGACCCCTGCCTCGACACAGCCCTGCACTCGCACCTCAAGCACCCAACATCATGCGTGATGTTGTATTGCGGACCGGCCTGGGCTTTGATGGCCTCCAACGGACTGACCGTGTAATGCGGCCTCACACGGGCACTGCCCCCCCCTTGCACTTGAGCATCGGCAGCATACGGCCCTATGATGGCCAGCCTTCGGGGCTGGTCAGGGCTTGTAGCCAACGGCAGGACATCGCATGCGTTCTTCAGCAGCACGATGGCCTCGCCAGCAACGGACCGGGCAAGTTGCTGGGCGTGCGGACGGTTCACCCCCTGCGGAGGCAGAGGCGGGGTACTGGACGCGTACACGCGTGCGCCGGGACCCGCACACTGCACGCGAGGCCCCTGACTTCATCACCGCCACCACGCTCACCCCCTGCCCACTGTTGTACCGCCCCGTCCCAAAGCGCAGCCCGTCGACACGCAGACCGCGAACCGCGGCGCACCGCGGGAACGATGGCGCTTTACGGAAACCGCGGTCCGACGTCGTCCCGTCCCCACCCTTGGCCACGCACTGGGCGCCTCTCGTAGCCGCCCAGTGTTGCCAGGGGCTGACGGGTCGTTGTGCTGCAAGGTGCATGTCAACACGTGATCGCCTGCCACCCCCCCCCCACCACCACCACCACCACCGCCACCGTTGCGAGGCAACACTAAAGTTGCAAAATGTGACGGGACCAACACCCGGTGTCGCTCTGGCAAGGGCGTTGGTCGCGCGCGCGCGAGAAGACACAGGCAACGAGAGCAAAGCAAAAGCCCGGAGGCCCAGAATGGGGCATGATGCGCGCATGGGAGGGGCAACAAGTGGCAGGGCAGAAACCAGCGCCCCCAAAGCGCCATACCCAAGCCCCACATCACGGAAAAGGCTTGATCTTCATGCGCCACGATGGTCCCAAAAGTTGCAGAAGCAACACCTCGTATTGCTCTGACAAGGGCGCTGTTCCAAAGGGGGGGGGGGGGCACCCAGGGATGCATTGGAAGGGGGGGAGCTACCCCCCCAACCCCCTTCAGGGCCCCTGTCTACGCCCAGCCACAGTCTCCCTGACGGCAAGTGCCAGCCTCGATGACATCTGTAACCGACGGTAACCGCCACCAACCGCTTTGGCAACCTCCTCCAACCGCCTGTCTAACCGCCTCCGCGGCGGCCTCTGAGGTCCCTTCCCTTCAAATGCATCCCTGGGGGCACCTCACTGCGGCTTGGAGGAGCCCCAGCACCTCCCCGCACACCCTGCGTCCTTCTGGTGGGCAGGGGCACGTGCAGCACACGTGATGCCGCCCATCACCGCACTGCACCGCATCAGCCCGCCAGAGGCACCTGCTCCGGCCGTAGACCGCCTTCCGCATCCAACGCTCCGGTGCGGGCCATGAGCCGCAGAAGGCGCAGGACTTTGTCATCCACCGCCGCCTCCGCCACGTCGTGGGCGGACAGCGCCTGCAGCAGCTTGCCCCCGAAGTGCACAGGGGGGCCGGGCATCTCCAAGTCCAGGCCCCCGTTGGCGGCAGCCACCGTCGAGTACGTCCCGCCCCAGTCCGACATGACTGGGCCATCGAATCCCCATTCCTGCAGTGGGCCACAGGGAGACACGCGGCATCGCGGGGCCCGGCACTGCGGCATGCCGCGGCCCCCTCGTCGCAAAGGGTGGCCACGGGTCGGACTCCCGTGCAGTGAGCCAACGCACTTCATGTCCTTCCCGATCACGAAAACCATCAAAGCGCGCGCGGCGGGTGAAATGTATACACGTGTGTCACGCAAGTTGCGGCGCATACGCAACGCCCTTGTCCAAGCAACACTGGGCGCTGGTTCCATCAATTTCTGGTCGTTTACCGTTGCTTGGACAAGGGGAGGGGGGGGGGGGGGTACGCAGGCACGACTGCGGTCGCAGAGAAAAAGGCAAAAGTGCGGCCCAACATCGACCCTGTGCTGAGATAAGCCCATCAACATCACGACGCATGCGTTCTCGTGCAAAGGGCCGCTGATGTGGTGTGCCACGCCACGCCACAGCGAATCCCCAACCAACGTTTGGTTCGTCAGCAAAGCAGATTGACGTCGCCTCGCGCGACGCCGGACGCCACCCCAGCCAAAGGCCCTTGACGCAGCCCTCAACGGCGGGTCAGCGTCATCCACGTGCCCCACACAGCCCCACACAGGCACGGCAGCATCTCTGGCTCGCCCGCGCTGCGCAGGGGCAGGGGGTGTGTGGGTGTGACATGTCGTCATTCGTTGGTTTCCAAACAGGGCCCGGAACAGCCACCCGGTCTTCCCTCCGCACAGAGCGTCGGACCACCGTTGTCTGTTCGGCCGCGGGCCGGTGCGTGTTGCTTCGTGTGTGTGCGCGCGCGGGACCCAGTCCTTGGCCTGCGGCTGTGGCTGGTGCTGCGGCGGTCGTCCTGCACTGTTTGCCCTACCCCGCCCCCCTTGCGCAAGCGCACTGCAAGTCCGGAAAATGAGGGTCAGACAGGGTCGCCGTGCGTAGACAAGCCTGCGCTTGCGCAAGTGCGTGTGTGGGGGGCCATAAAGGAACGGATACAGAGCTCACATATGCCCCCGTGTCACAGGCATATGGTCTTCGCCACAAACTCCATTCAATGTTTGACCTGCTGCTTTGCAGTACCCCTCAAGCGTGGGCCGAATGTTGCCTTGAGCTCACCGCAGTCAGCGGTTATCGAATGTTTCTTGACCCGTTTGGATAGGCCTACATACCTACGCCCCCCATTGGGTCGGTTAGGCAGGCATCCAAGGGTTGCAAAAAGCGACGACTCCACGGCAGGCCAACCGGGACCCGGGCTTGAACCCCGTGTTCTGTGGCGCGTGTGTGCAGTGCATTTCCGGTTTGCTGCTTGCGCAAGTGCGTGTGTGTGGGGGGGGGGGGGGGGTACTTTCACGAGCCTTGTGCCCTTTCATCCATTTGATGGTGTCAGCCCCCCCCCCCCATGTGTCCGGCAGTGTCACATGGGCTAATCAAATCCACGGCTAAGAAAGCAATCGGTCAGCACAAGGTCAGGCCTGTGACGTGACGAACGCCATGTTCGACTCAACACCTTCAACCGGTCCCGGGTCATGCCAAGGGGGGCCTTCAAACTCGCGGGGGTCGCGGGCCGTTGGAGCCCAGTCGTACGTGGTTGACGGAATCAGGGCGAAACCCTGTGTCCCTAAGCCCACGGGGCACGCCGCACGGACGACCACCGCCACGACGACGGGCACGAGCGGACGGGACGGCCCCAGCGCAACGGAGGCCCCCCCGCTGATGGGCCGCCCGCACACGTTTTCGCGCACCCGACCGACGAACCGACCACATCGGCTGTCCCACCCGCACGTCCCCCGGTCTCCACAGAGCGAAGGGTGAGGGCATATCTTCCGGCGCCGGCAACCAGTGATGGGCACGGCGGTAGGGGATGGGCCGGTACGTCTCCTTTGCCGACCTGGCCTTCGGGAGACGAATGTCGGCGGCTCGCCGGCTTCCCTCGGGATTTCTTGCTGCTTCCACTCGGCCCTATTGGCTCCGATGCTGTTTCTACGGTAGCAAGTTGGACCGCCCAACTGGTGCGATGGCATACAGACTGACTGCGTCGCCAAACCGCACATCTCATGCTACGGAGAACTCAAGGTTCAATGGAGCCAGCACACATCATTTTTCCAACCTGACAACGCCTCTGTCCAAGCGATGACATCATTATTATGACGTCATACGCAATCGTGGTCAGGCACACCTCCTTCAAAATGTCCAGCAATAGCCTTGCATTCTCGCTGCAGTAGACCCCATTGAGCTTGTTGTAGCCTGACATTATGCTCCAACAACCCGCTTCTTGTACACACGCCCTGAAAGGCTCCAAGTAGATTTCCCTGAGAGCCCGCTCAGGCACATCGCTAGATATGGTGTTGCGCTCAAACTCGGAGTCGTTACATACAAAGTGTTTTGTACAAGCGGATATCCCTTGTGATTGTAGGCCCTTGATGTACGCCACAGCGATGCGAGACGTGAGGTACGGATCCTACAAAATTTAGTGAGGAATATCGTACGTTACAACGAACCTTGCGTGGCCCGGCAAATGATGACGCGCGATGCAGCACCACATTTGCACCGTTTCACTTAGTCCACTTCCGCACCGCCTTTTCCGCCCGCTCGATGACATCACACAACGAGATGCGGCAACACGACGACGTGCGGACGCTTATTCACACCTGCTCGCTTCCCTTGTTGGTTGCGATACCGATTGCGAGATATGAGCGCCAGGCACCCAACTTCAACCCGCTTTCACCGTTGACAAACATTGTGGCGCACAAAAAGCACACGCACGTAACGACGCGACGGCCACTGCACACCTCGGAATAGCACTCAGAGTTGCGGCCGTTTAAAGGAGACCGATGCATGTTAACTGTGGGTCCAAGAAGAACATGCGCCCCCTTGTCATGCACTTCCTGAGCCAAAGCTTGGCCCACCTGCGAAATAAGATCCGGGTTCCAAGTCGATGCCAGGGCGATGCCCACGGGCCAGCAAGTAGTCGGCTCTCGGCCAAGATACTTGTCACCACGTGCCCCATTAGGTCCATCCGTAACCTTCAATTCGGGGATTTTAGGTTGGTACACCGCAGATGTGGTCCAAATCGTTGCGCCGGCAACCAAGCGGACCTTGTCCTCCCGTGACATCTTGTGGAGAAGCTCACATATCCGCTCCTCCATGGCTTATGGAAAGCAAACGAAAAGACGATTCGGACAACCAGGTTGTGCTTCGCGTGGCTTCCAAGTGCATTTCTATGCTACGTTTCTCACTGTTGCAAGGCCAAGCGAGATCCATTAGGGAAAAAGTGTTCATGCACGGGTTTTCTGTAGGAAAACCGTGTCCGTACACGGGTTTTTGGCATGGTTTTCTCATCACGATGTCAATGTGTCACGCTGAGTTGAAATCGCCGTCATGTGGATTTCTGCACTAGCAATGCACACCAATCAACATGGAAATCAACATGGCGATCAAAATGGACATCGCCGTCATGCTAATTCGTGCACTCAACAAGCATGCCCTACATAGGGGCGGTTACAAATTCCGGACCGAAGGACGGCAACTTGGTGCGTCAAAGGAGCTTACCCATGTCACGACACATGTCGCGGCACACTCTCCAACTCATGGGTGAGGATGGGGCGGGACTGGTAGTGGAAGTGGGTGTCGGCAGCGGGATCTGGCAGGGACCCTAGCTGAGACAAGTGTTGCGACATCTCAGAAACAAGCTCTGTTGCACTGGACAAACAATGTGTGACATATGGGAAACACATGTGACATGATTGTGAGATTGATGCTAAATTCGTGCGAAATTTGTGGTAAATTCGTGTGAAATTCGCGTTCGTCTAAATCATGTGAATGTATGAATGTGCGTGTGAATGGGAGTGTGAATGGAATTTTTTGTGAATTGGTGTGTGAATTTCAACACAGTACCAAAGTGCATTTTCGCAGTCCTTAGTTTTGTTGAATTTCAGGAGAAGAGAGCACGGCAAACGGGCACGGTAGCAAGGCACAATGTAAAGAATGAGTCAAAAATAGGTCAAATACGACCTGGATTTAAAAGGACGGTTCACAAAGGGTACAACGCTTCTCCTCACATTGCTCGCCAGCATGGCGATGGCCCCTTGGACGTTAGTAGAGGTGTTTGAGTAGGTTCCGTATCTCGGGATCACAGTCAACATTTATGGCTTGGCTGACCTCCAAGACAAACATGTGGGTCGCCTCCGGTCGGTTCTTGACTGGTGTTCGGCGTGCATGGCACCGCAGGCTCTGCGGCACGAGGTCTATGAGGCGGTCACTTCAGGCATTATCCGATATGCAGCCCCCTACATATCTGACCTCATGCAAGTCCCTCGTCACGTTGGCCAAGGCGGTGTTCTCGGCAGAGCGACTCCTGTTTGACTTCTCCAGTGTTGCCCTCTCGTCCAAGCATGGTATGCACTACACGGAAATTCACAGCCTATGCAAGGATGCGACCGTGGCAACCATTGCCAGGCTCGCACACCACGTGTCCACACCACTCTGAACTTACATCCGCTTCCTGCTTGACCAAATACACACTAAGTATGGGGTGTGTGACCAACTACTCTTGCCGGCAACTCAATTCAGGGAGGTATCTGAAGACAAATGGGCCCAGCGGCTGATGACGGTTTTGGCATCCCGAGCCGTGGGGCTACTTATGACGACAGTAGTGCAGTGCCCGTCTGCGCATCTCCCACAGGCGCAGTGGACCGGTGGCGTCGAATGGACATTGTCCCACTACTCCCTGCATGGCCGGGACGTGTGTATCGTCAATGGACCAAGGGTAGCGGAAAATATCTGGCAACGGCATCTTGTATGTCAGCATCGGAAGTTAGATCACGCGGATGCCACTCCTTGGGGCGGGGAACTTCAAGCGTACACCGCGACTCATCTACACTTACTTCCCAGCTCGCGAAGTTACGCCTGATGTCCCCTGGTCTTGGCTGGATGGCCTGGACAGGTGCTTCCTTCTTGCAGAGGGCCCTGCGGCGCACTGGAGGCTCTTTCATCCGACGAGGTCGTCATGACGCATGTCTCGCCCCTCAGAGAGGGAGTCCTGGTGGGAGCCTACGTGCGCCATGAGTGGCCTCGTGATGCAAACCCCGGACTCGAAGGTGAACTTGCCGCGGTGTCTCACATGTTCATCGTAGGGGACGCGTTCCGTGACTACAGGCTGGAGAGACATTCCTTGAGGTGCGGACTCCCGAACCCCCCAATGGACTCCACAGGCGCCCCAACCCTATGGCTCTTAACTTCCCCCCACCGGGCCCTTGCAACTCAAGAAATAGTGGGCCAACAGGGTTGGGCCGTGGTGATACAAAGCGGAAACGACAGCGTGAGCTGGACCCCTCCGAGCACAGGGAGGGAACCGCTGCGTGTCACGGCAGTGCCCCATGACGACTTGTGTACGGTTCGCCTCGACAGAACGACAGCCCCACGTTTCGGAGCCGTGGTTGTCTACCAATCGTTCAGCAGCTCCGTGACGTGGGGCATGGAGTTGTGGCGTCCCGTCAGGTGCTTCAGTGATCTACACCCACAGTCTGTGGTTATTTGATCCCAACACCCCATGCAGCGACCGGCGGTTCGACTTGCCCCGGAGCTTAGTAAGGAGTCAACCGTGGGCCTGGGGCAGTGTACAATGTTCCAAGAAATGGGGATTGCCGGGATCTCCCCGTCCCGTTAATACTGGGTGCCACCCTCCCAAGGGTCTTTCACAGCATCCGACTCCTCTCCTCAATCAGACTCAGTGGTGAACACTGCGGCCACCAACGAATCGAGTAACCAGGTGTGAGCTTTCTATGGGACACACCCAGACGCACGGGTGGTGGGCATGTCTACAGCCACCATGGCCTCCTTCGGGCCGGTAGGTGGCCGCCATGTGGTAGACTCCACTGTCACGGGGGCCCACTTGGTCACAGTGCATAAAGCAATCCGCCAAGGAGAACTCAAGGATACATTTACGTTGGCCAACCAGTCAGCAGCGGACTGGGTTGTTCGTGCTCTGCAACAGATGGTGGCCATGCCGGTCAAAGACACTCTGTGGATAGTTAGGCAAAGTTTCCACCTCCTATATGTAATGCTACACCGCACTGACCATGCAGCAGGGGCGTCATGCCTGATCCCCATCATGCTGGTGTGGTCGGCATGACATGCTCAACTAATTGTGCCTAATGAGAAGGGTCACCTACTATTGCGCACCCCAACGCTGGCGACTCTTGCCTCGGTGAGTCAACAGCACTTGGAGGCACAAGCGATACCGACAAGGGCCCACACGCCCCTCGGAGAAGGTGGCGAAGTACCCTTGCGGCTCTTCCTCGATGGCCCCATGTACAGATTCTTGGCAAGGGCTCGCGATGCGAAGCTCCCGACATAGCAGTCCCGGCGGGTTCGTCGGGGTCGGCAGTTGGGCAGAGAAATTGCACCCTTTCCTTGTATCTCATGTGGAGGGCCTGAGGAAACAGTCGAGGACGTGCTGCTTTTGTGTGAAGGAGGTCGCGGGGTTGCCCATCACGATCTTGGAACGGCTCTTGCTTCATATGTCCAAGGTGCATGCATCCCTCGCGAGGGAGCTGTGGCGGGAGCATGGAGACCAGTGGGCCACAACCCTCATGTGCAGTGTCATCCCCCACGGGCTGCAGGCGACGGTGAAGATGCTACGCAACACGTCTGAAGAGGCGGTTCAGGCAGTGTCCTCCTTGCTCGTATCTATTATTCACCTGGGTCAACAGTGCTACGCATTGCGGGGGAGAAGGCTTGAGGAAGACCCCACGGACTCTTATCTCAGGAAAGTCTATGCGCTTCTCACGGGGTGCTGAGTCGCTCGGCGTGCCCCCCCCCCCCCCCCCGAACATATGAGAGCAATATGTGTCGCGTCCGGATCAGCCGGCCTATGGGACCACTTCTTACTGTCCCCATGGACAGAGTCAAGCAACAAGCTGCGACTAGAAGAGTGCCTAGTTCGCACTGCAGCAGCATTGCGGCGCACCTCCGACACCTCGAGTAGGTCATTCAGGGCGCATAGGGGAGCCTCATGTGCCGGCGGTTGGAGGGTCTCCCAGATGAATTTGTGCAGACCATTCAGAGAGCTAGGCGAGGGACGTGACAAGAAATATTGAGGCCACGGAACCACTCTGTCTGACCCAGAGAGACGAACCTCAGTTAGACCTTCAAGGTGCCAACATGCCCCCAGTGGGGACTCCTTCCGAAGCCAGCTGCCTCGGACATTTTTGCTATGCACCGCTTCCCGCCAATGGCTATATATGACATCGGCTTCCCAATGATAAATTGCTTTGTGTGAGGAGAGGGAAGATGGGAGAGAGTTGGAAGCTAGCAACGGCGCGAGAGCTGATTGAAGTGACTGGCACGGGTTCCATGGCCGCTTCACCCCTAGCGGAACGTGGTGTGACACTACTGGGCGGGTAAGTGATGTTGACATGCCACCCCTCGCTAAAGCGTGGCATGAGGAGGACGACCAGTGGATGTGCCTGTGGGTTTCGCGGCCTGGAAACACCATGCCTGTCTCAAATATGCGTAGCCTTAGCCTTCAAGACAAGTGGTTTTTTGCGGTACCGGGGTGTTTTTGTCAGTGCAAAGTGTCCCCATGCCCTTTTTGGGGGGCCTTTTTGTCAGTGCAAAGTGTCCCCATGCCCTTTTTGGGGGGTGTTTTTGTCAGTGCAAAGTGTCCCCATGCCCTTTTTGGGGGGTGTTTTTATCAGTGCAAAGTGTCCCCATGCCCTTTTTGGGGGGTCTTTTTGTCAGTGCAAAGTGTCCCCATGCCCTTTTTGGGGGGTGTTTTTGTCAGTGCAAAGTGTCCCCATTCCCTTTTTGGGGGGTCTTTTTGTCAGTGCAAAGTGTCCCCATGCCCTTTTTGGGGGGTCTTTTTGTCAGTGCAAAGTGTCCCCATGCCCTTTTTGGGGGGTCTTTTTGTCAGTGCAAAGTGTCCCCATGCCCTTTTTGGGGGGTCTTTTTGTCAGTGCAAAGTGTCCCCATGCCCTTTTTGGGGGGCCTTTTTGTCAGTGCAAAGTGTCCCCATGCCCTTTTTGGGGGGTGTTTTTGTCAGTGCAAAGTGTCCCCATGCCCTTTTTGGGGGGTGTTTTTATCAATGCAAAGTGTCCCCATGCCCTTTTTGGGGGGTCTTTTTGTAAGTGCAAAGTGTCCCCATGCCCTTTTTGGGGGGTCTTTTTGTCAGTGCAAAGTGTCCCCATGCCCTTTTTGGGGGGTCTTTTTGTCAGTGCAAAGTGTCCCCATGCCCTTTTTGGGGGGTGTTTTTGTAAGTGCAAAGTGTCCCCATGCCCTTTTTGGGGGGTCTTTTTGTAAGTGCAAAGTGTCCCCATGCCCTTTTTGGGGGGTCTTTTTGTCAGTGCAAAGTGTCCCCATGCCCTTTTTGGGGGGTCTTTTTGTCAGTGCAAAGTGTCCCCATGCCCTTTTTGGGGGGTCTTTTTGTCAGTGCAAAGTGTCCCCATGCCCTTTTTGGGGGGTGTTTTTGTCAGTGCAAAGTGTCCCCATGCCCTTTTTGGGGGGTGTTTTTGTCAGTGCAAAGTGTCCCCATGCCCTTTTTGGGGGGTGTTTTTGCCAGTGCAAAGTGTCCCCATGCCCTTTTTGGGGGGTGTTTTTGTCAGTGCAAAGTGTCCCCATGCCCTTTTTGGGGGGTGTTTTTGTCAGTGCAAAGTGTCCCCATGCCCTTTTTGGGGGGTCTTTTTGTCAGTGCAAAGTGTCCCCATGCCCTTTTTGGGGGGTCTTTTTGCCAGTGCAAAGTGTCCCCATGCCCTTTTTGGGGGGTGTTTTTGTCAGTGCAAAGTGTCCCCATGCCCTTTTTGGGGGGTCTTTTTGTCAGTGCAAAGTGTCCCCATGCCCTTTTTGGGGGGTCTTTTTGTCAGTGCAAAGTGTCCCCATGCCCTTTTTGGGGGGTGTTTTTGTAAGTGCAAAGTGTCCCCATGCCCTTTTTGGGGGGTCTTTTTGTCAGTGCAAAGTGTCCCCATGCCCTTTTTGGGGGGTGTTTTTGTCAGTGCAAAGTGTCCCCATGCCCTTTTTGGGGGGTGTTTTTGTAAGTGCAAAGTGTCCCCATGCCCTTTTTGGGGGGTCTTTTTGCCAGTGCAAAGTGTCCCCATGCCCTTTTTGGGGGGTCTTTTTGTCAGTGCAAAGTGTCCCCATGCCCTTTTTGGGGGGTGTTTTTGTCAGTGCAAAGTGTCCCCATGCCCTTTTTGGGGGGTGTTTTTGTCAGTGCAAAGTGTCCCCATGCCCTTTTTGGGGGGTGTTTTTGTAAGTGCAAAGTGTCCCCATGCCCTTTTTGGGGGGTGTTTTTGTCAGTGCAAAGTGTCCCCATGCCCTTTTTGGGGGGTGTTTTTGCCAGTGCAAAGTGTCCCCATGCCCTTTTTGGGGGGTGTTTTTGTTAGTGCAAAGTGTCCCCATGCCCTTTTTGGGGGGTGTTTTTGTTAGTGCAAAGTGTCCCCATGCCCTTTTTGGGGGGTGTTTTTGTAAGTGCAAAGTGTCCCCATGCCCTTTTTGGGGGGTGTTTTTGTCAGTGCAAAGTGTCCCCATGCCCTTTTTGGGGGGTGTTTTTGTAAGTGCAAAGTGTCCCCATGCCCTTTTTGGGGGGTGTTTTTGTTAGTGCAAAGTGTCCCCATGCCCTTTTTGGGGGGTGTTTTTGTCAGTGCAAAGTGTCCCCATGCCCTTTTTGGGGGGTGTTTTTGTAAGTGCAAAGTGTCCCCATGCCCTTTTTGGGGGGTGTTTTTGTCAGTGCAAAGTGTCCCCATGCCCTTTTTGGGGGGTGTTTTTGCCAGTGCAAAGTGTCCCCATGCCCTTTTTGGGGGGTGTTTTTGTCAGTGCAAAGTGTCCCCATGCCCTTTTTGGGGGGTGTTTTTGTAAGTGCAAAGTGTCCCCATGCCCTTTTTGGGGGGTGTTTTTGTCAGTGCAAAGTGTCCCCATGCCCTTTTTGGGGGGTGTTTTTGTAAGTGCAAAGTGTCCCCATGCCCTTTTTGGGGGGTCTTTTTGTCAGTGCAAAGTGTCCCCATGCCCTTTTTGGGGGGTCTTTTTGTAAGTGCAAAGTGTCCCCATGCCCTTTTTGGGGGGTGTTTTTGTTAGTGCAAAGTGTCCCCATGCCCTTTTTGGGGGGTGTTTTTGTCAGTGCAAAGTGTCCCCATGCCCTTTTTGGGGGGTCTTTTTGTCAGTGCAAAGTGTCCCCATGCCCTTTTTGGGGGGTCTTTTTGTCAGTGCAAAGTGTCCCCATGCCCTTTTTGGGGGGTCTTTTTGTCAGTGCAAAGTGTCCCCATGCCCTTTTTGGGGGGTGTTTTTGCCAGTGCAAAGTGTCCCCATGCCCTTTTTGGGGGGTGTTTTTGTCAGTGCAAAGTGTCCCCATGCCCTTTTTGGGGGGTGTTTTTGTCAGTGCAAAGTGTCCCCATGCCCTTTTTGGGGGGTGTTTTTGTCAGTGCAAAGTGTCCCCATGCCCTTTTTGGGGGGTCTTTTTGTAAGTGCAAAGTGTCCCCATGCCCTTTTTGGGGGGTGTTTTTGTTAGTGCAAAGTGTCCCCATGCCCTTTTTGGGGGGTGTTTTTGTCAGTGCAAAGTGTCCCCATGCCCTTTTTGGGGGGTGTTTTTGTCAGTGCAAAGTGTCCCCATGCCCTTTTTGGGGGGTGTTTTTGTCAGTGCAAAGTGTCCCCATGCCCTTTTTGGGGGGTGTTTTTGTCAGTGCAAAGTGTCCCCATGCCCTTTTTGGGGGGTGTTTTTGTCAGTGCAAAGTGTCCCCATGCCCTTTTTGGGGGGTGTTTTTGCCAGTGCAAAGTGTCCCCATGCCCTTTTTGGGGGGTCTTTTTGTAAGTGCAAAGTGTCCCCATGCCCTTTTTGGGGGGTGTTTTTGTTAGTGCAAAGTGTCCCCATGCCCTTTTTGGGGGGTGTTTTTGTCAGTGCAAAGTGTCCCCATGCCCTTTTTGGGGGGTGTTTTTGTCAGTGCAAAGTGTCCCCATGCCCTTTTTGGGGGGTGTTTTTGTCAGTGCAAAGTGTCCCCATGCCCTTTTTGGGGGGTGTTTTTGTAAGTGCAAAGTGTCCCCATGCCCTTTTTGGGGGGTGTTTTTGCCAGTGCAAAGTGTCCCCATGCCCTTTTTGGGGGGTGTTTTTGTCAGTGCAAAGTGTCCCCATGCCCTTTTTGGGGGGCCTTTTTGTCAGTGCAAAGTGTCCCCATGCCCTTTTTGGGGGGTGTTTTTGTCAGTGCAAAGTGTCCCCATGCCCTTTTTGGGGGGTGTTTTTGTCAGTGCAAAGTGTCCCCATGCCCTTTTTGGGGGTGTTTTTGTCAGTGCAAAGTGTCCCCATGCCCCTTTTTGGGGGGCCTTTTTGTCAGTGCAAAGTGTCCCCATGCCCTTTTGGGGGGTCTTTTTGTAAGTGCAAAGTGTCCCCATGCCCTTTTTGGGGGGTGTTTTTGCCAGTGCAAAGTGACCCATGCCCTTTTTGGGGGGTGTTTTTGTCAGTGCAAAGTGTCCCCATGCCCTTTTTGGGGGGTGTTTTTGCCAGTGCAAAGTGTCCCCATGCCCTTTTTGGGGGGTGTTTTTGTCAGTGCAAAGTGTCCCCATGCCCTTTTTGGGGGGTCTTTTTGTCAGTGCAAAGTGTCCCAATGCCCTTTTTGGGGGGTCTTTTTGTCAGTGCAAAGTGTCCCCATGCCCTTTTTGGGGGGTGTTTTTGCCAGTGCAAAGTGTCCCCATGCCCTTTTTGGGGGGTGTTTTTGTCAGTGCAAAGTGTCCCCATGCCCTTTTTGGGGGGTCTTTTTGCCAGTGCAAAGTGTCCCCATGCCCTTTTTGGGGGTTGTTTTTGTCAGTGCAAAGTGTCCCCATGCCCTTTTTGGGGGGTGTTTTTGTCAGTGCAAAGTGTCCCCATGCCCTTTTTGGGGGGTGTTTTTGTCAGTGCAAAGTGTCCCCATGCCCTTTTTGGGGGGTCTTTTTGCCAGTGCAAAGTGTCCCCATGCCCTTTTTGGGGGGTCTTTTTGCCAGTGCAAAGTGTCCCCATGCCCTTTTTGGGGGGTGTTTTTGTCAGTGCAAAGTGTCCCCATGCCCTTTTTGGGGGGTGTTTTTGTCAGTGCAAAGTGTCCCCATGCCCTTTTTGGGGGGTCTTTTTGTCAGTGCAAAGTGTCCCAATGCCCTTTTTGGGGGGTCTTTTTGTCAGTGCAAAGTGTCCCCATGCCCTTTTTGGGGGGTGTTTTTGTCAGTGCAAAGTGTCCCCATGCCCTTTTTGGGGGGTCTTTTTGTCAGTGCAAAGTGTCCCCATGCCCTTTTTGGGGGGCCTTTTGCCAGTGCAAAGTGTCCCCATGCCCTTTTTGGGGGGTGTTTTTGTCAGTGCAAAGTGTCCCCATGCCCTTTTTGGGGGGTGTTTTTGTCAGTGCAAAGTGTCCCATGCCCTTTTTGGGGGGTGTTTTTGTCAGTGCAAAGTGTCCCCATGCCCTTTTTGGGGGGTCTTTTTGTCAGTGCAAAGTGTCCCCATGCCCTTTTTGGGGGGTCTTTTTGCCAGTGCAAAGTGTCCCCATGCCCTTTTTGGGGGGTGTTTTTGTCAGTGCAAAGTGTCCCCATGCCCTTTTTGGGGGGTGTTTTTGTCAGTGCAAAGTGTCCCCATGCCCTTTTTGGGGGGTGTTTTTGCCAGTGCAAAGTGTCCCCATGCCCTTTTTGGGGGGTGTTTTTGTAAGTGCAAAGTGTCCCCATGCCCTTTTTGGGGGGTCTTTTTGTCAGTGCAAAGTGTCCCCATGCCCTTTTTGGGGGGTGTTTTTGTAAGTGCAAAGTGTCCCCATGCCCTTTTTGGGGGGTGTTTTTGTAAGTGCAAAGTGTCCCCATGCCCTTTTTGGGGGGCCTTTTTGTCAGTGCAAAGTGTCCCCATGCCCTTTTTGGGGGGCATTTTTGTAAGTGCAAAGTGTCCCCATGCCCTTTTTGGGGGGTGTTTTTGTCAGTGCAAAGTGTCCCCATGCCCTTTTTGGGGGGTCTTTTTGTAAGTGCAAAGTGTCCCCATGCCCTTTTTGGGGGGTGTTTTTGTCAGTGCAAAGTGTCCCCATGCCCTTTTTGGGGGGTGTTTTTGTCAGTGCAAAGTGTCCCCATGCCCTTTTTGGGGGTGTTTTTGTCAGTGCAAAGTGTCCCCATGCCCTTTTTGGGGGGCATTTTTGTAAGTGCAAAGTGTCCCCATGCCCTTTTTGGGGGGTCTTTTTGTAAGTGCAAAGTGTCCCCATGCCCTTTTTGGGGGGTCTTTTTGTAAGTGCAAAGTGTCCCCATGCCCTTTTTGGGGGGCCTTTTTGTAAGTGCAAAGTGTCCCCATGCCCTTTTTGGGGGGTCTTTTTGTAAGTGCAAAGTGTCCCCATGCCCTTTTTGGGGGGTCTTTTTGTCAGTGCAAAGTGTCCCCATGCCCTTTTTGGGGGGCCTTTTTGTAAGTGCAAAGTGTCCCCATGCCCTTTTTGGGGGGGTCTTTTTGTAAGTGCAAAGTGTCCCCATGCCCTTTTTGGGGGGTGTTTTTGTCAGTGCAAAGTGTCCCCATGCCCTTTTTGGGGGGTGTTTTTGTCAGTGCAAAGTGTCCCCATGCCCTTTTTGGGGGGGTTTTTGTCAGTGCAAAGTGAGCCCATGCCCTTTTTGGGGGGCCTTTTGTAAGTGCAAAGTGTCCCCATGCCCTTTTTGGGGGGTCTTTTTGTAAGTGCAAAGTGTCCCCATGCCCTTTTTGGGGGGTGTTTTTGTCAGTGCAAAGTGTCCCCATGCCCTTTTTGGGGGGTGTTTTTGTCAGTGCAAAGTGTCCCCATGCCCTTTTTGGGGGGCATTTTTGTAAGTGCAAAGTGTCCCCATGCCCTTTTTGGGGGGTCTTTTTGTCAGTGCAAAGTGTCCCCATGCCCTTTTTGGGGGGTGTTTTTGTCAGTGCAAAGTGTCCCCATGCCCTTTTTGGGGGCATTTTGTAAGTGCAAAGTGTCCCCATGCCCTTTTTGGGGGGTCTTTTTGCCAGTGCAAAGTGTCCCCATGCCCTTTTTGGGGGGTGTTTTTGTAAGTGCAAAGTGTCCCCATGCCCTTTTTGGGGGGTGTTTTTGTCAGTGCAAAGTGTCCCCATGCCCTTTTGGGGGGTCTTTTTGCCAGTGCAAAGTGTCCCCATGCCCTTTTTGGGGGGTGTTTTTGTCAGTGCAAAGTGTCCCCATGCCCTTTTTGGGGGGTCTTTTTGTCAGTGCAAAGTGTCCCCATGCCCTTTTTGGGGGGTCTTTTTGTCAGTGCAAAGTGTCCCCATGCCCTTTTTGGGGGGTCTTTTTGTCAGTGCAAAGTGTCCCCATGCCCTTTTTGGGGGGTGTTTTTGTCAGTGCAAAGTGTCCCCATGCCCTTTTGGGGGGTCTTTTTGTAAGTGCAAAGTGTCCCCATGCCCTTTTTGGGGGGTGTTTTTGTCAGTGCAAAGTGTCCCCATGCCCTTTTTGGGGGGTCTTTTTGTCAGTGCAAAGTGTCCCCATGCCCTTTTTGGGGGGTCTTTTTGTCAGTGCAAAGTGTCCCCATGCCCTTTTTGGGGGGTGTTTTTGTCAGTGCAAAGTGTCCCCATGCCCTTTTTGGGGGGTCTTTTTGTAAGTGCAAAGTGTCCCCATGCCCTTTTTGGGGGGTCTTTTTGCCAGTGCAAAGTGTCCCCATGCCCCTTTTTGGGGGGTCTTTTTGTCAGTGCAAAGTGTCCCCATGCCCTTTTTGGGGGGTCTTTTTGTCAGTGCAAAGTGTCCCCATGCCCTTTTTGGGGGGTGTTTTTGTCAGTGCAAAGTGTCCCCATGCCCTTTTTGGGGGGTCTTTTTGTAAGTGCAAAGTGTCCCCATGCCCTTTTTGGGGGGTGTTTTTGTAAGTGCAAAGTGTCCCCATGCCCTTTTTGGGGGTGTTTTTGTCAATGCAAAGTGTCCCCGTGCCCTTTTTGGGGGGTGTTTTTGTCAGTGCAAAGTGTCCCCATGCCCTTTTTGGGGGGCATTTTTGTAAGTGCAAAGTGTCCCCATTCCCTTTTTGGGGGGTGTTTTTGTCAGTGCAAAGTGTCCCCATGCCCTTTTTGGGGGGTGTTTTTGTAAGTGCAAAGTGTCCCCTTGCCCTTTTTGGGGGGTGTTTTTGCCAGTGCAAAGTGTCCCCATGCCCTTTTTGGGGGGTCTTTTTGTAAGTGCAAAGTGTCCCCATGCCCTTTTTGGGGGGTCTTTTTGTCAGTGCAAAGTGTCCCCATGCCCTTTTTGGGGGGTCTTTTTGCCAGTGCAAAGTGTCCCCATGCCCTTTTTGGGGGGTCTTTTTGTCAGTGCAAAGTGTCCCCATGCCCTTTTTGGGGGGTGTTTTTGTCAGTGCAAAGTGTCCCCATGCCCTTTTTGGGGGGTCTTTTTGCCAGTGCAAAGTGTCCCCATGCCCTTTTTGGGGGGTCTTTTTGTCAGTGCAAAGTGTCCCCATGCCCTTTTTGGGGGGTGTTTTTGTCAGTGCAAAGTGTCCCCATGCCCTTTTTGGGGGGTCTTTTTGCCAGTGCAAAGTGTCCCCATGCCCTTTTTGGGGGGTCTTTTTGCCAGTGCAAAGTGTCCCCATGCCCTTTTTGGGGGGTGTTTTTGTCAGTGCAAAGTGTCCCCATGCCCTTTTTGGGGGGTCTTTTTGTCAGTGCAAAGTGTCCCCATGCCCTTTTTGGGGGGTGTTTTTGCCAGTGCAAAGTGTCCCCATGCCCTTTTTGGGGGGTGTTTTTGTAAGTGCAAAGTGTCCCCATGCCCTTTTTGGGGGGTCTTTTTGTCAGTGCAAAGTGTCCCCATGCCCTTTTTGGGGGGTGTTTTTGTCAGTGCAAAGTGTCCCCATGCCCTTTTTGGGGGGTCTTTTTGTCAGTGCAAAGTGTCCCCATGCCCTTTTTGGGGGGTGTTTTTGTAAGTGCAAAGTGTCCCCATGCCCTTTTTGGGGGTGTTTTTGTAAGTGCAAAGTGTCCCCATGCCCTTTTTGGGGGGTGTTTTTGTAAGTGCAAAGTGTCCCCATGCCCTTTTTGGGGGGTGTTTTTGTCAGTGCAAAGTGTCCCCATGCCCTTTTTGGGGGGTCTTTTTGTCAGTGCAAAGTGTCCCCATGCCCTTTTTGGGGGGTGTTTTTGCCAGTGCAAAGTGTCCCCATGCCCTTTTTGGGGGGTCTTTTTGTCAGTGCAAAGTGTCCCCATGCCCTTTTTGGGGGGTGTTTTTGCCAGTGCAAAGTGTCCCCATGCCCTTTTTGGGGGGTGTTTTTGTCAGTGCAAAGTGTCCCCATGCCCTTTTTGGGGGGTGTTTTTGTCAGTGCAAAGTGTCCCCATGCCCTTTTTGGGGGGTCTTTTTGTCAGTGCAAAGTGTCCCCATGCCCTTTTTGGGGGGTCTTTTTGCCAGTGCAAAGTGTCCCCATGCCCTTTTTGGGGGGTGTTTTTGTAAGTGCAAAAGTGTCCCCATGCCCTTTTTGGGGGGTGTTTTTGTCAGTGCAAAGTGTCCCCATGCCCTTTTTGGGGGGTGTTTTTGTAAGTGCAAAGTGTCCCCATGCCCTTTTTGGGGGGTGTTTTTGCCAGTGCAAAGTGTCCCCATGCCCTTTTTGGGGGGTCTTTTTGTCAGTGCAAAGTGTCCCCATGCCCTTTTTGGGGGGTGTTTTTGTAAGTGCAAAGTGTCCCCATGCCCTTTTTGGGGGGTGTTTTTGTCAGTGCAAAGTGTCCCCATGCCCTTTTTGGGGGGTCTTTTTGTCAGTGCAAAGTGTCCCCATGCCCTTTTTGGGGGGTGTTTTTGCCAGTGCAAAGTGTCCCCATGCCCTTTTTGGGGGTGTTTTTGTAAGTGCAAAGTGTCCCCATGCCCTTTTTGGGGGGTCTTTTTGTCAGTGCAAAGTGTCCCCATGCCCTTTTTGGGGGTGTTTTTGTCAGTGCAAAGTGTCCCCATGCCCTTTTTGGGGGTCTTTTTGCCAGTGCAAAGTGTCCCCATGCCCTTTTTGGGGGGTGTTTTTGTAAGTGCAAAGTGTCCCCATGCCCTTTTTGGGGGTGTTTTTGTCAGTGCAAAGTGTCCCCATGCCCTTTTTGGGGGGTCTTTTTGTAAGTGCAAAGTGTCCCCATGCCCTTTTTGGGGGGTGTTTTTGTCAGTGCAAAGTGTCCCCATGCCCTTTTTGGGGGGCATTTTTGTAAGTGCAAAGTGTCCCCATGCCCTTTTTGGGGGGTGTTTTTGTCAGTGCAAAGTGTCCCCATGCCCTTTTTGGGGGGTCTTTTTGTCAGTGCAAAGTGTCCCCATGCCCTTTTTGGGGTCTTTTTGCCAGTGCAAAGTGTCCCCATGCCCTTTTTGGGGGGCATTTTTGTAAGTGCAAAGTGTCCCCATGCCCTTTTTGGGGGGTGTTTTTGCCAGTGCAAAGTGTCCCCATGCCCTTTTTGGGGGGTCTTTTTGTCAGTGCAAAGTGTCCCCATGCCCTTTTTGGGGGTCTTTTTGCCAGTGCAAAGTGTCCCCATGCCCTTTTTGGGGGGTGTTTTTGTAAGTGCAAAGTGTCCCCATGCCCTTTTTGGGGGGTGTTTTTGTCAGTGCAAAGTGTCCCCATGCCCTTTTTGGGGGGCATTTTTGTAAGTGCAAAGTGTCCCCATGCCCTTTTTGGGGGGTGTTTTTGTCAGTGCAAAGTGTCCCCATGCCCTTTTTGGGGGGTGTTTTTGCCAGTGCAAAGTGTCCCCATGCCCTTTTTGGGGGGTCTTTTTGTCAGTGCAAAGTGTCCCCATGCCCTTTTTGGGGGGTCTTTTTGTCAGTGCAAAGTGTCCCCATGCCCTTTTTGGGGGGCCTTTTTGCCAGTGCAAAGTGTCCCCATGCCCTTTTTGGGGGGTGTTTTTGTCAGTGCAAAGTGTCCCCATGCCCTTTTTGGGGGGTCTTTTTGTCAGTGCAAAGTGTCCCCATGCCCTTTTTGGGGGGTGTTTTTGTCAGTGCAAAGTGTCCCCATGCCCTTTTTGGGGGGTGTTTTTGTCAGTGCAAAGTGTCCCCATGCCCTTTTTGGGGGGTGTTTTTGTCAGTGCAAAGTGTCCCCATGCCCTTTTTGGGGGGTGTTTTTGCCAGTGCAAAGTGTCCCCATGCCCTTTTTGGGGGGTGTTTTTGTAAGTGCAAAGTGTCCCGATGCCCTTTTTGGGGGGTCTTTTTGTCAGTGCAAAGTGTCCCCATGCCCTTTTTGGGGGGTGTTTTTGTAAGTGCAAAGTGTCCCCGTGCCCTTTTTGGGGGGTGTTTTTGTCAGTGCAAAGTGTCCCCATGCCCTTTTTGGGGGGTCTTTTTGTCAGTGCAAAGTGTCCCCATGCCCTTTTTGGGGGGCATTTTTGTAAGTGCAAAGTGTCCCCATGCCCTTTTTGGGGGGTCTTTTTGTAAGTGCAAAGTGTCCCCATGCCCTTTTTGGGGGGTGTTTTTGTCAGTGCAAAGTGTCCCCATGCCCTTTTTGGGGGGTGTTTTTGTCAGTGCAAAGTGTCCCCATGCCCTTTTTGGGGGGTGTTTTTGCCAGTGCAAAGTGTCCCCATGCCCTTTTTGGGGGGTGTTTTTGTCAGTGCAAAGTGTCCCCATGCCCTTTTTGGGGGGCATTTTTGTAAGTGCAAAGTGTCCCCATGCCCTTTTTGGGGGGTCTTTTTGTAAGTGCAAAGTGTCCCCATGCCCTTTTTGGGGGGTCTTTTTGTAAGTGCAAAGTGTCCCCATGCCCTTTTTGGGGGGCCTTTTTGTAAGTGCAAAGTGTCCCCATGCCCTTTTTGGGGGGTCTTTTTGTAAGTGCAAAGTGTCCCCATGCCCTTTTTTGGGGGTCTTTTTGTCAGTGCAAAGTGTCCCCATGCCCTTTTTGGGGGGCCTTTTTGTAAGTGCAAAGTGTCCCCATGCCCTTTTTGGGGGGTCTTTTTGTAAGTGCAAAGTGTCCCCATGCCCTTTTTGGGGGGTGGTTTTTGTCAGTGCAAAGTGTCCCCATGCCTTTTTGGGGGGTGTTTTTGTCAGTGCAAAGTGTCCCCATGCCCTTTTTGGGGGGCCGTTTTTGTAAGTGCAAAGTGTCCCCATGCCCTTTTTGGGGGGTGTTTTTGTAAGTGCAAAGTGTCCCCATGCCCTTTTTGGGGGGTGTTTTTGTCAGTGCAAAGTGTCCCCATGCCCTTTTTGGGGGGTGTTTTTGTAAGTGCAAAGTGTCCCCATGCCCTTTTTGGGGGTCTTTTTGTCAGTGCAAAGTGTCCCCATGCCCTTTTTGGGGGGTGTTTTTGTAAGTGCAAAGTGTCCCCATGCCCTTTTTGGGGGGTCTTTTTGTAAGTGCAAAGTGTCCCCATGCCCTTTTTGGGGGGTCTTTTTGCCAGTGCAAAGTGTCCCCATGCCCTTTTTGGGGGGCCTTTTTGTAAGTGCAAAGTGTCCCCATGCCCTTTTTGGGGGGTCTTTTTGTAAGTGCAAAGTGTCCCCATGCCCTTTTTGGGGGGTCTTTTTGTCAGTGCAAAGTGTCCCCATGCCCTTTTTGGGGGGTGTTTTTGTCAGTGCAAAGTGTCCCCATGCCCTTTTTGGGGGGCATTTTTGTAAGTGCAAAGTGTCCCCATGCCCTTTTTGGGGGGTGTTTTTGTCAGTGCAAAGTGTCCCCATGCCCTTTTTGGGGGGCCTTTTTGCCAGTGCAAAGTGTCCCCATGCCCTTTTTGGGGGGTGTTTTTGTCAGTGCAAAGTGTCCCCATGCCCTTTTTGGGGGGCATTTTTGTAAGTGCAAAGTGTCCCCATGCCCTTTTTGGGGGGTCTTTTTGTCAGTGCAAAGTGTCCCCATGCCCTTTTTGGGGGGTGTTTTTGTCAGTGCAAAGTGTCCCCATGCCCTTTTTGGGGGTCTTTTTGTCAATGCAAAGTGTCCCCATGCCCTTTTTGGGGGGTGTTTTTGTCAGTGCAAAGTGTCCCCATGCCCTTTTTGGGGGGCATTTTTGTAAGTGCAAAGTGTCCCCATGCCCTTTTTGGGGGGTCTTTTTGTCAGTGCAAAGTGTCCCCATGCCCTTTTTGGGGGGTGTTTTTGTCAATGCAAAGTGTCCCCATGCCCTTTTTGGGGGGCATTTTTGTAAGTGCAAAGTGTCCCCATTCCCTTTTTGGGGGGTGTTTTTGTCAGTGCAAAGTGTCCCCATGCCCTTTTTGGGGGGTGTTTTTGTAAGTGCAAAGTGTCCCCATGCCCTTTTTGGGGGGTGTTTTTGCCAGTGCAAAGTGTCCCCATGCCCTTTTTGGGGGGTGTTTTTGTCAGTGCAAAGTGTCCCCATGCCCTTTTTGGGGGGTCTTTTTGTCAGTGCAAAGTGTCCCCATGCCCTTTTTGGGGGGTGTTTTTGGTCAGTGCAAAGTGTCCCCATGC
>OZ038386.1:32117373-32189873 GCA_964036045.1 Eutreptiella sp. 'Long Island Sound 2002'
GGAGGGAGGGCGCGCGCTCTCCCAAGTCGCCCCCCTGCTGGCGCCCCTCTGGGACCAGGGTCCCCTCCCTGTCCGCCGCGCTGTGCCGCTGCCGCGCGGGCCTGGACCAGCACCCCCCAGCGCCGGGTGCTCCCGGTTGAGGGGTAGGGCGACGAGGCAGAGGGCTCCGGGGGCCATTGGGTGGGTATCACCCACGGCGGCACCATATGGTGCCTCCTCTGGGGCACCGGCGCGGTGCTGCCTCCGTCCCGCGGGTGTTCGCCGTGTGGTATCGGAGGCGCCCCAGCCACCCCCGCAGTGCCGGTACCCCCGGGCGGGGGGCGACGCCCACGCTCGCGCGTGGCTCGCGGTCCACGAGCTCGTGGAGGCGTGGCGGCGGCGCCGTGGGGTGCAAGTCGTGTTCCACGCGCCCTGACCCAGGTGTGCGGACACCGGGTGGCCCTACAGCTGAGGCCGCCATAGCCCTCCCCCCTCCCCCCCCTCGCCCCCCAAGCCCGGAGTGCTGTGGTGCACAGAGGACGAGGACTCCAACCCCCCCCCCCCACCCCCGGGGGCGGCGGTTACACAACACATAGCCCCTCGATTGGTAATGGGGCGGGGGTAGGCCGCAGAGGCGCGACGCCCGCCGCCGCCTCCGCCTGTGCTGAAATGCGCAGGGGTGGCGGCCCAATCCCCCCAACCAGCGCAGGCATGCGCACAGGTGGTAGGCGTCCCCCCACCCAGGACTGAAGGCACAAGGTGGAGGCCCTGCCCCCTGCACCCAGCAGCCGAGCATGGGGCCCTGCTGCGGCCTCCGCACCCCCCCCCCCCCCAGCCAGCTGACCTCAGTGTACAGATGACCAAGGCCAAAGCACAGTCAGCAACCACCTGGTGTGGTACAGAACTGGTCTGCGCTGCAGTGCAGCGAGAAAAACACTGAACAATGTGATTATGACCATGCGCCTGTGACACGGGGGCGTATGCGAGCCCAATATCCGTTGCCTCATCGCCCCTAGCCAGCCTCCCCCCCCGCGGGAAGCGCGCGGCCCCCTCCCCCCTCCCCCCACCTTGCCCGACCCATGGCACGGCGACAGGCCTGCCCCCCCCCGGCCCGCGGATGCGGCTGGGTGTGCACCGCATGCATGGCCGGCCGATATGCAGAGTCGTCGGGACAGCCATCGGGGGAGCCTTAAGCGCCGTGCAACTATTTGAGCGTCTGGCCGTACTAGAGACCCATACTTTGAGATACTAGGGGCCCCTAGGGGCATCATGGTGACCCCTAGCGGAGGTTTTGACTTCTGATTTTGTCCCCCTTTGTTTGGGGATCCCCGAGAATGAAGGGGTGACATAGCATTTCCGCCCTCTTTTGGGCCCCAACCTTCCGGTGCTATTGAGGAAACCGGGACAATCTTTGAATCCATGCTTTGATACTAGGAGGATTCACCCGATTGGACTGTGTACAACAGAAAGTTTCAAGGGCAAGCTCAAAACAAGTTACGGTATGTGGCACTACACGCAATGCCGTTTGCGACTCTCTTGCCTTGATTGTGTTTATGGCTTACATTATATCTCTGCAGAGTGGCGAAGAGCCATTTCCACTCAAGGGGACAAGCACGCATCGGACGGCCAAAGATTCCATTGGGAAGTGGAAGTATTGAAGCAAGTCTGATGATCCGCAATTAAGGCTCGTGTGAGTACCATGTACGTAAGGGAAAGGGCATTCATGGATCAGGTTACATGCAAGTTTGCCCCAACCCAAACTCCATCGCTAAAAATGGTGCAACCCACGCCTGTTCATGGCTTTTCCAGTTGTGCATGATGTGTGTTATGTGAAGGGAAGGTAGTTTGCAACTTTCTTGAGCTGGGGCAGTTTGGGTCACCTAATTCTAAGGGCGTTTCCAAGGGGTGTGCTTGGGGGCTCTTTGGGGGGAACATAGTCTCCAAGTAGCGCGCAGTGCGCGCGCACTGCAAAGATTCCCCCATCGAGCGCCCCCCAGGCGGCCTGTGAGCCTCAAGATCGGCCCTCAAATCAAATCAAATCAAATCAAATCCTCCCGGACCCCCCCCCCTGGGGCAACAGCCCCCCCCCCCCCCAAGAACCCCCCTCCAAGAGCCCCCCTCCAAGAGCCCCCCTCCCCAGCCCCCCCCCCCCCCCCCCCCTAGGGGCCTCCGGCCAACAGTTAGTTGGGGGGGTAGTTGGCGTCCAGAACCGAGGGGTCGCGAGAGGGGCGGATCTCAATTCAAACTCCGCTCGGACCGCGAGGTCCAGAACTGAGGGAGCGGCACGGGCTCGCCAAACCCCAAATGCCTGGCGTTGGGCAGCCTGTGGCGGCCAAAGCCTAAATTTCTGGGTTTGGGGCCGGGGGGGGGGTGTGGCAGGCATGCCACCGGGTGCCCCACCGACCAGGAGAACTTCTCTTAAACCACACAAACAGTGAAGTATGCAAAACCCCTCTTCCATGGCCCTTTGCAATAGTTGCCTAATAAAATGGTACCCTGGGGGTGGAGTGGACACAGCTTGATCAGGACCCTTGATTGCATGCCTTGATCACACCCCTTGACCAAGACCCGTGACCACCCTTGAAGTGAAGGAACTCGTGGAGAAGGGCACTGAATGATAAAGTCCCGAGCATGACTGTATTGTCAGCAGGTGGGGGGCTGCGGTGGCTGATCATGAGGGTGTGGGGGAGATGGGCAGCGAAGGTTGTGAGGGACCAAGCGCAAGGGGGGGGAGGATAAATGCGCGCCGCAGTTTCCCACATGTTTCCATGTTTTTTCCGCATCCCCCCCCCCTCCATCAGGTCTTTGCTTACCAAGGAGGAGAGTAAGCGTGATCTGGATGGCGGAAGGCGCTGGGGGCACAGGAGCGTGACGGGGGTGTGCAATGGAGCTGGGGGTCGTCTGCACTGTGAATACGGCGAATGGGAAAGGGCGTAGTGCGGGAGGCCCGATGGAAATGCGCTGGAGGGCGGAGAGACGAAGGGGCCCGGGGCCGTCACTGCACTGTGCTCTTGTCTGTTGTGCAGATTTGTGTGTGGGGGGCCGTGGGTCGTTGCACAATGTTCCGGCGCCGCAAACGCCGCAATTCCGTTTCCATGATGACGGACGAGGCGGTGCTCCGGCGCGCCCACGCGAAGTTCCACGCGGCCATGCACCAGTGGGAGGTGTGTGGGGCAAGCCTTTTTTTAGTGGCTTGCACACCCTCCCCCAGGGGGGGGTCTGCCTGCCTGCCTTTTTGGAAATTCTGGGTGCCCTCAGCGGAATCACCCTCCCCCCCCCCCCCGGTGGGGGTAGGCCAAGAGTGGGTTGGCCTTTTTTGGGGAAAACATTTGTAAGCAAAATATTCATTCTGTCCCTGGGCAGCATGTCACCAGATCTGGTCAGTACCCTAGCGGTACTACATTACACCTGCGGTCCACTGGTCGTGGGTTCAAATCCTGACGTTGTGGTAGCTTAATATAGTGTCAGCAGGCTGCGCCAGGCTGAGATTTTGTGCGTGTGGTTTGATATTGGGTAGGTACTGTGGACAAGGCAGTGAGTGGGTGCCTGCCTCCTTGACTGGACCCCCCCCCCCCCAGGGTAGGGTAGGACAAAAGCAGTGCCTGCCCTGAAAAAGTGCCTGCCTCCTCCAAGATTTCACCCCCCCCCCCTCCCCCCGTATCACAAAAAAGGCTTGGTGTGGGGGGCCGAGGATGTGGGGGGCCGGGGGCGTGGGGGGCCGAGGGTGGCAAATGCCTGCACTTTGCGTACACTGAAGCCATGGCGATGTGGGGTGTGGACAAACCATCAGTGGAACCAACGTGTGAAAATTGACAAAGCCCCCGGCTACTGTAGCTTGGACAAGGGCGTAGCTTATACAAGGGGGGGGGGGGGGTAGGCACACGGATACAGCATCCTGGAAAAGCAAGCCCCAACACGACCCATCAACGAATTTCATTCTGGTCTGTAGTTTGTAGACTTTTGCACGCTGTGCACCACAAGGAGACACGGCCTTGCTGATGGTAGACACTGTTGGCATGTTGTAGACGCAAAGAGACACTATTCAGAAAATCAGGGTGCAGCAACAGGTCGGTTTCTTGAGGTGGAGGGCATGTAGGCAACGTTTGCATGACAAGCTCAGGGGTTCTGAGTACCATCGCACGTATTGGATGTCTTCGGATTTTCGCGGTTTTGGGACCGTAGGGACCGTATTAATTTGGGACTTTGGTGTAGCTTATACAAGTGGGGGGGGGGGGTACATCTACATGGCTTCAGTACTCGCAACGTATACGCATACACACAGACTCCCTAAATAGACATGGCGTTGGTGTACGGGTATACGTATACGCACCTATGCCGCGTATGCCACGTATGCTGAGTGGGTCCGCATGGGTGACCTTCTGCGACGCATCACCGGCAGACGGGGGCACGTGGGTGCGGCCCCAGCGGACCAGATATGTCATGTACACGCACGTCTACGCGACCTTTTGAGGCCTGAGGCCCGCACTCGCGGGCCCGTACCGCCGGGACCGCACGCCCAGCGGCCCCCAACAACGCCGGGCACACGGGGCCGCACCAACACTCAGAGCGGGACCACCGCAGGGCCCACATGTTCTGGGACTGTCGGTGCTCCGTCCTGTGAGGGGGGTACCGTGTTGAGGGCCCCACGGGACACGTCCCTGGGCGCATGCCGGGCCCCAGCGGGCGGTGTATGGGGCGGTGTCTGCGCGGCGTCGACCCCTGAGGCCCCGGGTGCTCTGTCACGGGGGGCACGCCGCCCCTCGGACAAGCCACACGCTTTGTGGGCCGTTTGGGGGGTGCTCGCCATCCAAATGACCGGCAGGCGTGGCACAGTGCACGCGGCGCGCGCGCGCGCAGCCCACAGTCGGTGGCGCGCACGCGCGCATCGGAGACGACCGGATTCACGCACGAACCCGAGACCTCCTTCGCCACTCCTCCTCCGCACGGCCGGTGCCTTTACCCCCCCCCCCCTGCCCCCTCTGGTTGCATGGTTGCAGGATTCTACAGCTGGTGTAAGACGTATGGAGTGTGTCTCAATGCTTGGGCACTCCCATACTTGCAAATGGGCCCAGTCCCATACAAAACATTTGGATTTATGCAGTACAGCTTTAAGTCATTCTCCATCTCCAGACGATATGTAATTGATGGTCTAGGGGACCACAACATGGTGGGTGAGCTAGACCTATGGCACTCAGCAATTTTTCAGAATGACAAACAGCTGACGTACTACTGTCCTGCCTTGATCAGACAGGGGGTCACACAGGTCAAGCACATGTTTGTGAACGGCCTGCCCAACGCAGATTTGTTTGGTAAAGTAGGAGCCACTTGGCAGCAGGTGTATCGCAGTGGATTGAGTGCATTCCTCAGGGTGCAGCCCACAGACTGGTCCAGGCCTTCAGTCTGGCTGGCGGCCTGGGGGAAGTCTGACTCCCCGGCCACACTCGCAGCAAACCTGCACACAGAAACACGACAGTCTCCGGAAGTATGGAGTCTTTTTTGGAGGGCGAAATTCTTCCCATCCTTACACGATTTCGTTTATCAAGCTTCATGGAAAAAACTACGTGTGGCGGAGCGGCTGAGCCCGTGGACACAAGACTCGGCGTGCCCCCTGTGCAGGTCGGTAGAAACACTGGACCATGCACTGGGAGGATGCCTGTTCCACAGAGTAATGACAGCGGTGTTAAAAAAAGTATGGGAACCCCTACAGGTAAAAGGTAACCAATATGAGTGTGGCAATATCCCAACTCGTTACACTTTTGGAAGCCCACAGGGCATTGCACAGTGGGCAGCCCTTGCTGCTCACTGGACTTTTCGTAACATGTACAGGAGGGGAGGCATGGCCACCCTTGACGCTCTGCTCACCATTTGGGTGAAATTTACAGCGCTATTTGTCGGCTGGGAACCCCTCTCGGAGTACTCCCATGTCTTTCAGCTCTTTCACGACAGGCGTCAGGAACACAGGAGTAGTCTCTGGACCCAACATAGTATATGTGGAGTCGTGTGGACGAGAGGACCACAGGGTAGCGAAACGCCAGAAAAAAGATGAACGCAAGCAGGAGCTGGCGATAGTAGCGCTGCAACAGATACAGGAGGCGCAGCACAGGGGCATTACAGTCCTGTACACAGATGGGTCTGCCGAGCTTGTGGGAGGAGTAGGCTGGGTAGCAGGGTATGGATGTCACGAGCCAGGTATGTGGGAGGAAGCCAACCACCTCCCAGTCGGAAGGAAACAGACCATCAATAGGGCGGAACTGATGGCTGTGATTGTGGCTGTCAGGCGCACACACACACGGCAGCACACGTTTGTAGTTGCAACCGACTCCTCGTACGTGTACGGGGGAGTCCAGGGAGCAGCCATCAAATGGCGAGCCTAGCAATGGGTGACCAACAAAGGGCCAGTCCTCAATGTAGACTTGTGGATTGACCTTCTTGAGCTATTGGATCTAGCCTTAGCGAGTTATGAGTGGATCAAAGTCCCCAGTCACATGCAAGTGGAAGGAAACGAAAGAGCGGACGCTCTTGCCAAATTAGGCCGCAAATCTTCACCACCGTATGCCAGAGCAGGCAGACAGCCACAGGTACTGCTAACGCCAATAGCAGTTTCCCCGATGGGCGCTCCAGATGGACCGCCGTCAATAGGTATAGGCTCAGCGCTCAAGTTTAGTGTGGAATTAACACTGGTGACATGTGATGCCGACCTGGGGTTTGCCCAGTTGACACCGGCCGCAGGGAGGGCAGCTGCCCTCCCCTACCATACAGTTAGATTTCGACTCGGCCCTTGATTTTTACACACCGGCAGGAGCTGAGGGGACCCTCAGGTCCCTGGGACTGCAGCTCATTGAGTCTCCTGTCACAGATACATCGCCAGAGCGTAGTCAGTCAGTAGCATGTGCATTACACTTCATGGACGAGGATGACCTCGTCACATCAGCTGATGAAACTGTCTCCATGGGCAGCACAGATACCGATTCTTCACTATACTGACAGGATCCAGGGAGGGAGTAGACTAGGGCCCGTACATGCCAGCACTCTGCACTTGCAACTGCCTCGGGTTAGGGTGTGCTACCCCACCCCCAAGGGAGTCGTCGTGTCATGGTATCAATGACCCGAGCGTCATATTGGGTAAGAGACATGGACGGTCTAGTGACCAGGGGTATGCGGCCGCCAAATCGCTGGCGGCGCTGGCGGGGAAAGTTCGTCTGGCGGTGGCGGGGAAATTTCCCATAATTCCTAAAGGCTATAGTGGGCTTGTCAAACAGCTGCTGGCGGAATGATTGAGATTGGTGGAATTATGGGGAATTATGGGGAATTATGGGGAATTATGGGGAATTATGGGGGAATTATGGGGAATTATGGGGGAATTATGGGGAATTTGGGTGGAATTATGGCGAATTATGGGGAATGGTGGTGGAATTATGGGGAATTATGGGGAATTATGGGGAATTGTGGGTAATTATGGGGGAATTATGGTGGAATTATGGGGAATTATGGGGAGTTATGGTGGAATTATGGGGAATTATGGGGGAATTTTGGGGAATTATGGGATGTCATTTCTTGTGTTGTTGATCGTTGTTTTTTGTCGTCGTATGGCCCCTTGCTTCCACAGACATGTCAGACTTTCATCCTCACAACAATGTTCTTTATGTGCGACTCGCCTACCTATACAAGGCCCCCAGGGAATACATTTCCCAGGGGCAGCTGGCAAAGCAAATGAAGAAATTGAATATCAAGGCACTCAACCCCAGTGACATTGGGCTTAGTGTTGCTGGGGGCCGTCGTGGTGGTGCATGGATGTCGTGCGCTGCTACATTAAATGTTGTGCCACCTGGACACCGTGCTGCTTGTGCATCCGCTTTCGCTGAGGCCGCGACTGCTGCTGGTTTGCCAGCTGCTGGCACGTCTGATGCTGCTACTGATGGTGCACCACCTGCAACTGCAGATGCTGCGACTGCGGACAATGCTGCTCATGAGCCTCCTGAACAGCCTGTTGCGTCTTCCGCTGTTCCACCTGGTGACACTCTTGCTGCACTTGATGACACTGTTGCTGCACCACATGGCAGTATTGATGCACTTTTATCTGTTCCTCCTCAGGAGTCCACGGTGGCACAGTGTGACCATCTTCATGGTGCTGCTGTGCAAACTGTTGCTGCCCCGCAGGAATGTGGTGGTTCGGCGACCCGTGCCCCCAAGTTGCAGCAGGGTCTCTGTCGGACTTCGTGGTGCAACGTCCTGCTGCTCAACTGGTCGCCAAGCTGGCCAGATTTCGGGTAGAATTGATTGCTAATGGTGCCCAGTTCATGAAGGACACAGTGCCAGCTCTGTGCGCTGATATTCCATTGGAATTTGTGAAGCTCGCAATTGAAACTGTGTTCTGTGCCCCCCCAATCACCGACCCAGGCAATGAAGGGTTATCGGGTGCTGTGGTTGAGGCTCAATTTCCTAAAGGAGTGCTCTGCTTGTGTGTTTGATGAAATTTCGCATTCACAGGCACGCACAGTTGGCACATTGAGAGATCCCAGGGTTCACAAGCCTCGCATCCACAGAGTGTGGGGTGTCCTGCATGCATTGCGTACTAAACTCAACCGGTACACGACAAATCTGGGACCGGTGACCAAGGCTCTGCTTGAAAAGGAAACTGATGGTAGGCAATGGTACAATCAGGGTGATCGTGACGAATTGAAATCCATCCTGGCTGCTGCAGTTATTAGGGCAGGCCCACGATGGGCCCCGCACCCGTGCAAAGGAGAGTGCCGAGTGGCCACCAGACTTTTAAGACTTGAAAAACAATGATGCAGTGTGATTATGTTCCACGGCATCCTCACGTGCATGTGCATTGTGCTTGCCTTTGTTTCTCCAATCCAACCCATTAGGAATCAAGCCGGCCACCGGGAATGAAGAACAAACCAGCAGGGATCAACAGCAGGCCACCAAGAATCATGACTAGCAAGAATAAACAGCAACTGGGGAACAGTCAAAAGCAACAGATCAAGAATCAACAGCAAGCCACCAGGAATCAAGAACGAACCAGCAAGAATGAACAGCAAGCCACCAGGAATCAAGAATAGACCAGCAGGGATCACCAGCAACTGGGCAACACATCAGGAATCCACAGCAAGCGATCGGGAAGCATCAAAAGCAAGCCATCGCGAACAAACAGCAACACATCAGGAATCAAAACCAAGCCACAATTCCCCCATAATTCCCCAAAATTCCCCATAATTCCCCATAATTCACCCATAATTCCCCATAATTCCCCATAATTCCCCATAATTCCCCCATAATTCCCACATAATGCCCCATAATTCCCCCATAATTCCCCATAATGCCCCATAATTCACCCATAATTCACCCATAATTCCCCATAATTCCACCCAAATTCCACCATCATTCCCCATCATTCCCCATAATTCCCCATAATTCCACCCAAATTCCACCATCATTCCCCATCATTCCCCATAATTCCCCATCATTCCCCATAATTCCCCATAATTCCCCGTAATTCCCCATAATTCCCATAATTCCAGTCGTCTGGCGGGGAGCCGTCGTCTGGCGCTGGCGGGCGCATACCCCTGCTAGTGGTATGCGCCTTGGCTGGCGCTCGTCGTGGTCGGGGGTTCGATTCCCGGTTCGTCCGTCCGTCCAGGGGCCCGTCGGCGAGGTCCCCGCCACCGCCCCCTTCAGCAGCCCGCTCCACCATCGGTACCGCCGGTGGATGGGTGGCGTGTCTCGTCCTCATAGTTTTTATCTTCTGTATGCGGTTTGTCTAAGTTTTTGACACAGACAGAAATGTCCCCATGGGGACCAAAAAGCAAGGCACCAAGCACAGCACACCTGCAGCAGCGCGCTCCGTCACTGGTACCGCCGTCCGCCGGAACCGCATTTCCTCCTCATAGTCCTCTTCGGCCTCCGGCCAAGGGGACTCGAACCCCCGTCTTCAGGGCAGCAGCCGGCTGCACAGCCGCTGCGGTACATGGCCCGAAAACTTGCTTTATGCCTCACAGATCTTAAGAATGAAATGACTGGACTGCATACACTGAACCAGAGGCTGGGCCTTCGGCCCCCTCACACCAACCATGCCTCGCCACGGCATATCAGCTGGTGAAACTGCCCCCATGGGCAGTACAGATACCGATTCTCCACTGTATTGAAAGTATCCAGGGAGGGAGTAGACTAGGGTTAGTACATGTCAGCACACTGAGACATGAGATTGAGGTTTGGCCAATTGGGTGCCAGTAACTCCTGCACGACCACATGAAATGTCCAGGTGCCCACACCCCACGTATGTAGATGCACGCCACCTGGCGCAACACGGAAAAAAAACCACGGTGCGGCACAACGAACCTCAGGAGAGGGAGGAGTCAATGACCGATCGTTCAGGTGAATGCTGTACGTTTAGAAGAGCTCACTGTACATACTTATGATGTTGGGAGCATGGACTCTAACGGGACTGAGCATCTACGGTTCGAGAACGCTATTGCCCTGCTGTAGACCCGCTCTATGTTGTTGAATGTGTTTGCGGCCCCCGCCCCCTCATCTCAGGTCACCCACAGCCCCGCCCCACCGACCGTCGCCCAGGAGCTCCACACGTTGCAGGACCGCCTTGCCACCCTCACCACCCTCGTGACCCACATCTGGACCGACCTCCACACCACCACCGCCGCCCTGCAGACCGCCCTCGACCGCCTGCCGCGCGCCGCCCCGGCCCCCGCGCCCCCTCCGGCGCCCTCCGGCCGACGGCCCCGCGCCGCAGACGGGGCCCGCCCCCCCCCGCCCCGGCCCCACGCCAACGGCCCCCGGAAGGCCCCCGCTAACCCGGCCTTGGCCCAGCAGTTGAAGGCGGTCCGCAGGACGGCCCGCACCGCCTTCTACTCCCGATGCCTCGCCTCGCCCCAGACGACGCCCCCCACGCCCGAGGCCGCCCGCGGCGCCGGGGCCGGGGCCGGGGGTGCCTCAAGGCCCAGCAGCAGCAACGTGGTGACGCTGCACAGCCTCGGGCAGAGGCCGCACCCGCCGGCCTCCCCCGCCGGGCCCCCGCACCGGCCCGCGGCCGCCCCGAAACGCCCGCAGGCCGACGGTGCAGAGGCCCACGGGCGGCCCCCCGCCGCCCTCACGGCCGCGCCCGAGGGCCCGCGCGTGGGGGAGGAGCCCCCCCCGAAACGGCCCCGCAGGACCCTCCGTGCCGGGCTGCTGCCCCCCGGCCCCCCACACCCCCCCTCCAGTCCGCTGCCCCGGCACCGGCCAAGGCCCCGGCTCCAGCCCAGGCCCCGAGCGCCGCAGTGGCGGCGGCAGCGGCGGGGGCCGCGTCTGCAGGGGACCCCCCCAGCCCCCGTGCCCCCGTCGAGCCCCGGTGCAAATGGTACGTGGACACGTCCCCCATCGTCAAGGCGCCCGGGTCAGAGGCCCCCCCCGCCGCCGCACCGCCGCCCGACCCCCCTCCCCCTTCCCCCCCGCCCCCCAGCCCCCCCCCGGACGCGGCCCCGCCCCCCGCCCCCGACGCCCCCCCGGACCCCGCCCCCCCCCTCGCCCTCTTGGCCCGGCCCACCCTCGAGCTCCGCGCCCTGCAGACCCCCATGTACGAGCCCTCGGACCACTACCTCGAGGCCCCGTGCCGCACCCCCACGCCCCCGTACAACCGCCGCCGACACCGTGTGCCTCGAGCGCACGCAGCGCGCCGAGTGGACCCTCCGCCTGCACCGCCCGGGCCCCGGGGGCACGAAGGCCCTCGTCCACGCCCGGGCCTTCACCCCCGAAGTGGCCTACCACCAGTGCCCCACCGACCCCCGCGTCCTCTGCCTCTACGCCCCCCGCCCCGGCCCCGGCCCTCGTGTCCTTCGCCTTCGCCAAGGCCCCGGACTGCGGGGCGTTCCTGCGGTTCCTCGCGGAGCACCTGCCGGCGCCCCTGACCGTGCGGCGGGGCACGCCCCCGTACCCCCTCGCCCCCTACGCCCCCCCGGCCCCCGCCCCCGGCCCGCGCTCGGCCCCCCGCCGCCCGCCCCCGGGCCCCGTGCTCCCCCCCCCGCCGCAGCGGGACCTCGTCCTGCTGCTTGGGGGCCGCGCGGCGGAGCGGAACGCGTGGGTCCAGCGCTACCGCCCGCCGGTGCCGGGCCAGCCCGTCGCGACCATCGACTGCCTGCCGCCCCCCGCCGGACGCCTTCTGCTTCACGGATCCGTGGGAGGTCGCGGCGGCCCTGGCCCTGCAGGCCCTGAAGGCCTCGAAGCACGCGCTGCTGAAGGCCGACGCCCTCCCCGTCCACTCCAAACTGCAGCTGCTCGTGCAGGGCCTCCCCGACGGTACCCGCCGCCGCGTCAAACTGTTTGGGCCGGACGCGGGCGCGGCCGCGCTGCTGCAGAGCGCCGGGTTCCAGGTCGTCGACTGACCGGGCCCCGCCTGCGGGCCTGCGTGCGCCCGCGACCCTCGGGGCAGTGGAGGGGGTCGCAGGGTCGAGGCACTGGGGCACATCGCGCCTCGCGATCCACGCCGACATTTCGGGCCCCCTTTCATTACTGTCGTTTTGTCCGGAGGAAACTGTTTCTGATGTTGGGGGGGGGGGGGTTGGTGGGGCCCTCCCCCCCCACGGGGGTTCTACGCACAAGCCCCCGGGGTGTGCGTCCCGGCCTGACCTCGTCGCTAATCTCTGTGATCCCGCAGTGCACAGGGCCTCCGCCGGGGACCTCCGCACGGGGCCCTCTCCCGAGGCCACGGGGCGCCCCCACACCACACGCCCCCCCCTCGACGCCACGGGCCCACGTCTCGTTCCCGGGGGGGATCTGGAGCCGCGCAAAGCTCCAGCGCCGCCGCCACCGTGCGCCCCGTGCCCCGCCCGTCGCTGTGCGTGTTCTGGGGGTGTGGGAGGGCGGGTCGGGGGACCACGCGCGACACACGGGACCCGGTGTGTCTGGAACACGGGCGGACCGCCATACACTACCCCCCCTCCCCCCTTGGCCTTGTAAAAGCTACGCCCTTGTCCAAGCTACAGTAGGCGTAGGGACCGTATGAATTTGGGACCTAATTTGATTCGGTACCAAATGTAGTGCGGCCACATAAGACATTGGTTTGGCGACAAGTTTGCCAGTCACATAGGGTCATGGACACATTTGTTGTGAGTGTTTGCCCAATTGAACCCACATAGCTCTGATTTGGGGATACCTGTGCACCATATCCCCTTTCTGGCACCAGCTCACCATGCAATCCTCTCTTTTTGAACCTGGGTGTCTGCGGGGCGCAGGGGCCATATTAATTTGGGACTTGTGCGGAGCCTTTGCAACCAGCACAACCTCAGTATGCCAACTACTGGGCACCGCCAGCGCACAAACGGCACAGCCCCAGCACACCAACCACTGGGCTCCGCGAACTCGGAAACGCCACCAGCAGGAGCTCCGGCCGCAGCGGCTGACAAAACACAGCCACCCGACACAGCATGCCAAGGGAAGAACGGGTTTCTTTACCAGTCCAGGGCCCCGTAAAGAAACAGCAACCTGACGGAATGTCACACGGGGGGGGGGGTATTTTGCATGAAGGGCCAGACACAGACAGACACGTGCCGGAGCCGCGCCCACAACAGCCGCAGCTGCTCTTCCTGTTGACCGTTTGGTACCGAATGGACCTGGGCCTGGGCACCAACGCAATGCGCTCCCCACGGGGGACGGTGGCGGAAACAGGGCTTGGGGGGGGGGGCAGGGACTTGCTTTAATTTTCATTCCGACGGGGGGGGGGGGGGCCTCCCCCCTGGACCCCCCCCCCCCCCCTCCCATGGACCCCCTCCCCCCCTCCCCCCTCAGCTCAAGTGCAGCTGAAAACCTGGGTTTTGGAAACTTTTTTTGGTGACGGGGAAAAAATTTCTCGGCGCCTTCGGCGCACGCCACACACTGTTTACTTATCATTTTATGTGTACTCTGCGTTCCTTGTCTTGCAGATTACCATGACCCAACGCTCGTTGTCAGTGTATTTCTGCTCCCCAGTCCAACCGTCGCCACGCGCAAAACGCAAAGACGTAATCGACGCGCTGCTTTATTTTAGGTTTAAAGATAGGATCACTGGCCGGAAGAGACAAGAAGCATACAAGCATGTGCCACACTGTTTTTGAGTGAGCCAATGGCAACACTTGTCTGATGTCTCCCATTCAGGCAGTGACTCAGATTCCTCATCATCATCAGGTTCCAGCTCCACTTCCACTACAGATGGAGGCTCCAGTTCAGGGGAGTCTAATTCTGATTGACCATGATCACTGTGAGTTGGCATGAGATGGTGAATGTCCCGCTTTGTTGTATTTGTTGTGTCTTGATTAGATGAGGGAACCCTGAATTGACCTGCAATGATGAATTGGCTTTGTTTGCTACCAACAAGATGACATTTCCATGTGCTGAGTGGTTCGTTGCCCAATAAATTTTCTGTTCCCTGTGGACTAGGTACGTTCCGACGGGGGGGGGGGGGGGCTCCCCCCTGGACCCCCTCCCCCGGGCTCCCCCTGGACCCCTCCCCCCCTCCCCTGGACCCTCCCCCTGGACCCCCCCCCCCCTCCCCCCCCGCTCAAGCAAGTCCCTGGGGGGGGGGGGGCACCGCACATCCGGTGCGTCGTGCGGGGTCCTGCACATGAGTTGTGGGCGGTGTGTGTCCACGCCCCTCCGCCTGGACGCGGTGGTCGCTGACCGTGATGTTGGCCGCCCCACGCAAAGCCCCGCGGGCACTGCCCTCCCACCACAGAACTCTGGCAGCCCGTTGGCAGGGGTTGGGCAGGACGGTCGTGTGGGTCGTGGAGGATCCTCAGGGAGTGGAAGCGCGCCGGGCGCGCGCCGGCAATCTTTTTTTAACCATTCCCCACCCGTGCCTGTTTTTGCCCCCACCTCACCAAATAATTTGGAGTACCTTCTCGCCGTGTCTAAGAATTTGGCCCATCCTTTGCACCCAGTTTATGACGATGGCAAGGGTGGTGGTTGGAAGTGATGGGAGTGACATTTGGTGTTGTTGAATTCTGATATTTCGGCTTATGCAAGGTGCCTTGCAGGGAAGGTTTGCGGTCTAGTGCGGTCTACTTGGGGGACTTCCCAAGGTGAGGATAAACTTGGGGCTAGAGGTAAGATACTTAATACAAAGGTAGCACCCCAGGCATGCACCGGGCGCGCGCCGGGCAAACATTCCCCCCTCGGCGCAGGGCACTCTTCCAACGGGCGCAGGGGTTTTCTTAGTGTATGTCCTACCCTAGGGGGGGGGGGGGGCTGGGGTGAGCGGGTTTGTCAGAATTTCTGGGGTGGTGGGTTTCCAACCGCCCCCCCCCCCTTCCCCCCCGTAGGGTAGGCCATTTTGGGGGACTTTGGGTGAGCGCCGAAGGTGCTGGTCAAGGCATTTTGCCTGTGGTAGTTGGGTGGATAGGTGGGTGGGTGGGTGTCCAATAGCCCCCCCCCCCCCCGGTGGGGGTGGGACATTTGTGGGTCTGTGGGTTTTGCCACCAATCTGTGGTGGGTGGGTCCCTCAAATCACCCCCTGCCCCCCCCCCCCTCCCCCCGGTGGTTAAGAAAAACCCTGAACGGACGGTCCGGTTTCGGTTCGCTGGATGGCGTGGTGGTTGCCTACCGCACTGGAGAGCCCTCTTGTACATGCTTATGAGCTTTGGGTCAGCTCCTCGTGCCCTGCATTGCAGGGATCCAATGTATCATATGCTGAAGTACGGCCCACTTACCAAGAACTATCTTGAGAACTCTTCGAACTACTGGAGTCAGCCAACAAAAACAACCCCTGAACGGACGGTCCGTGCCGCGAGGGAAACCCTGGGGGAGGGGGGTGTCGCACCCCCCGGCGGGGGAGCTCTTTAACCTTTTGAATGCACTCAACCACGAAGGGGGGTATGGGCATGGGGTATGGATAGAGTCCTTCCTCCCGTGCAGCCCTGTTGCCGTGTGGCCTTGCTTGGCGGCGCTGGTCACCTCTTCGGACTCGTGAGGCATCTGGGGGCCGCCACCGCTGTAGCCGAAGCACGGGTGAAACGACCACGAAGGGGGGGAGTGCGGAATGCTCCTAAAAGAGCATTGGGGGGATGGGGCCCCACTCCATGTGCCAGGTGGTGGGCACGTGCATGCGCCCTCCCGCGAGTGGGAGAAGGGGATGCCCACTCGGTCACTCGCGTCGTCCTAATCGGGTCGAAGGGGCACAACCTGAATGAAGACGCTGCGCCACCTCAAGTGCGTTCGGGGGCCGGACCCAAGTCCAAGCAGATCCAAAGCAGCCGCAGTTTCTGGAGAGGAATGCGGGCCGCTTGTCTCTCGAGCGAGCGAAGCGAGCGTGAAAGGGTTTAGGGGTGGTACAAGGGCACCTGGTTTTTTCCCCGAACAACCGGCAATCTTAGTAGCCAATTGACAGTCAGGTCCAGTGGGCGCTGCATGGTGGAGCAGAAGGGGGTGTGTAGTGCACTGCCTCGTGTTTGGCTGTACCTGCGATTGCCCAGTGGCGGCGGAGGGCACTGTTAGGTCTGCCAGACATTGCACATGCGACGCCGGGGTGCCCGCCATGTCAATATGTTGAACAATGCGGCGAGCACCCTGGATCCAGACTTGACCGCAGTGAACCAAGTGCTCCGGGTGTATGGCACGTCCTGATGGCCCTCTGGTGGGGTCCACACCTGCGTTTTATATGGTGCGTGTATTGGTCATACCCTGGCGAGGGTCCAGGGGATGTACAGGGACTGCGTGGTGGGGACATGGGGCTGGTGGACGACACCACAGGGCTCGGGGGGTGATACGGCTGAAGTGGAATGGGTCATCAACAGTGTCATGGCATCCCTACATGTCTTGTGACATCCCGCCAAATGGGGAGTGCTTGTGTTGCGCGGCAGACACCACAGAAGAAGAGAAAGCCCCCTGTGCAAACTTTGCAAAATGCACGGGCACGGATCAACATGAAACAATGAAACGTCCTTTCCCATTTCTGCCCTGGAGGTCCTGCCTGTCGATATGTTGACAGCATTGCTCTCCACGAAGGAGAGATTACAGCCCTGGCTCAACGTGCAAAGTGTGGTAGGGAATCGCACTGTGATGGAGGAGAGACGTCATCCTCGCGGCGAGAGGCAGTAAAGCCCCCGTACTGCTTCAAGCCCCATCCCCCCTTTTCGCTGAGCAACATGCAGCAGCGTTTTTAACTTCTGTGCTATGGGTCTGTGTTGTGTGTTGTGTGTATCAATGGCACAGTGTGCGCATGTCCACGTGGGCTGTTCTGCTGCAGGTAATGCCTGCGGCGGGATATGTAAGCATGCGTCGTGATGGCATGACCACGGCAAACATGATGGCCTGTGGCTGGACCCAATGCTCGGATGCTGATGGTGCATAGCATCAGGGCGGTCCTTAAGGGACCAGATTTTTTTTTTTTTTGCCAAGGACCGCCCTTAAGGACCGCCCCAAGGGACCACCAACCACCAACCGCCAACTCCCATCAACCACCAACCGCCACCAACCGCCAACCACCAACCACCACCAACCGCCAGCGACCAACCGCCGCCAACCGCCAGCGGCGACCAACTGCCAACTGCCAACCACTGCCAACCGCCACTAACCACCAATCACCAACCACCAACCGCCGCCAACCACCACCAACCGCCACCAACCGCCAGTTGCCAACTGCCAACCGCCAACCGCCACCAACCATGGTTGAGCACATGGAGTGCCCGCGGGCTTTTTTGGGAAAACTGGTTCTGGAACACTTTTTTTTTTCCGTTAAGGACCGCCCTGCATAGCATAGCAGCTCACCATGACCAAGATGGGGGCACGTGCTGTTTTGCTAAGAACAAAGGCCGGACATTGCCCCAGGCCCAGTCATTACTGCCCAGCAATCAACCCAAGGGTGTGCAATCTAGGCAGAGGTTCAAGCCTGGGAGAGGCGAGGCGGCACCATTTATCGGGTGGTGTGGGCTACAAAGACGGGCGCCCTCTACTGCTACGCCACAGAGGCACGGCACAGGCGGGGGGCTAGGGCAAAGTGTTGTCTATCAACAACCTGCTGATCTTAACTGGTACCCCCCCTCCCCCTCCCGCAAGCATGGCCTTGTCTAAGCACGGGTCGCGGCTTAGCCGCGTTTCGGGACCATGCGAACAGTGATTTCCTGCCATTCGGCTACCGGGGGTGACGGCCATCGTCGGATTATGGCTAAGCACGGGATGGGCGTTGAACCGCTGTTTTTAGGAATTTTGGGACCACTGTGTTAATGGTCCCAGATGTAACATGGGGTTTAAAAACAGTTTACCGCACAGTGCCACCCAATGGTGTTTGTTTTGATGTGATTCTTCGCCATTCCTGATATTCCCCTTCCACAGCCTATCACCATCTGCATCTGAGGGATCTCCTGGATGTGGGCAGTCATGTGTGTTTGCCCAAGCATGGGTGGGCGTTGAACTGCTGTTTTGCCTGGTTTTTTGGGACCGCGGCCATGCTTGTGCAAGGGGGGGGGGTAGTCGCGGACATGCGGAAGATGATGTACACCATCAGCAGTAAGGAAATGGTTGCCTGAGGGTAGTTTACTCTGTGTGTGTGGTGGGCATCCATGATGCATCATTGACTAAGCGGATTCCACTGAGAATATCATTCGGAAGAAGAAGTCTGATTGATTTTCCACAGTAAGTTTCAAGGCGGTAGTGCCAGGGTGCATATTTACGTACACAGGCATACCATATCCTTACCCATGGATAGCTTGAGGGCATTGTGTGTGGTGTAGCAGGTTTGCATCAATTTGCACATGCACCGGGAGTGATTGACCCAACCCTGTGACAAGCCTGCACAGCGCCTCTCTGCCGCAGCCCTCCATAACACTTCATACAGCGATTAGACAGAGATACAGAAGGCGGCAGTGAGGCAGGGGGCAGGGGTTCACCATAGTACAACCCTTACAAGTCAATTGTTCCCTTTCACAACCTTGCAAAGAGGTTTGCTTAGGGTTGTGCAGCATTGAGGGACCTTCTACCAAGCTTTTCCTTCATTTCTGAGGATTAGTACCCCCCCCCCCCTAGTTTTGCCCCTCTAAAAAAAAACAATTTCCAATTATTCCTGCGTTGGTAGGTGATTCCTCACTGTCAAAATAGCGGGGGGGGTCCCCTCACCCTGCGACTCCTCAAACTCCGACCGGTGGGCGTGGATTGGGATTTTGGAGGGTTCTGGGGGGTTGTGGAGGGTTCCAGGAGATGTGGAGGTTGTTGAGGGTTGTAGGAGATGTGGGAGTTGTGGAGGATTGTGTAGGGTTGTGGAGGGGTGTAGGAGATGTAGGAGATGTGGAGACTGTGGAGGGTTGTGGAGGGTTGTGGAGGATTGTGGAGGGTTGTGGAGAGTCATGGAGGGGTGTAGGAAGTGTGGGGGCAGTGGAGGGTTGTGGAGGGTTGTGGAGGATTGTGGAGGGTTGTGGAGGGTTGTGGGGGGTTGTGGAGGGTTGTGGAGGGTTGTGGAGGGTTGTGGAGGGTTGTGGAGGGTTGTGGAGGGTTGTGGAGAGTCCTGGAGGGGTGTAGGAGATGTGGGGGCAGTGGAGGGTTGTGGAGGGGTGTGGAGGGTTGTGGAGGGTTGTGGAGGGTTGTGGAGGGTTGTGGAGGGTTGTGGAGGGGTGTAGGAGATGTGGGGGCTGTGGAGGGGTGTGGAGGGTTGTGGAGGGTTGTGGAGGGTTGTGGAGGGTTGTGGAGGGGTGTAGGAGATGTGGCGGCTGTGGAGGGGTGTGGAGGGGTGTGGAGGGTTGTGGAGGGTTGTGGAGGGTTATGGAGGGGTGTAGGAGATGTGGGGGCTGTGGAGGGGCGTGGTTTTCTGGTTTCTGGTTTCTGGTTGGCCCGCCCGAGGCAACGGCAAAGCCGAAGGGGGGCCGCCGGAAAATTGCAGCCCCCAACCATCCACAGGGCGGTTTACTCGGTCCCGCCAGGGTGGGCCGAAGCGGGCAGCGAGTGACAGCACAGCCCGCGCCACCGGGGGCTGTCACTGGCCGTAAAAATTTTGTGTTTGGGGGGGAGGGGGGGCTCCGCTTTGGTGTGGTGGTGGGGCGTTTCTCGGGGGAGGGGGGGGGGGAGCGCGGGGCCGCACAAGGGGCGCAGCGCGGCACCACGCAGGGGCGCGGCGCGGGGCTGCCACACATGGGCGCCATGTGGGACTGTGCTGGGGCGCTGCGTAGCTCTGGGCAGGGGAGCAGCATGCAGCTGCGCAAGAGGCGCAGCCGGAGCTGCACAGGGGCGCTGCCTGGAGCTGTAATGGGCGCAGCGGCTGCGCTGGGGCGCGGCCTGCGGCTGCGCAGGGGCGCTGCGTGGAGCTGCGCATGAGCGCAGCACGGGGCTGCGCATGAGCGCAGCATGGGGCTGCGCAGGGGCGCTGAGAGGGGCTGCGCATGAGCGGAGCATGCAGCTGTGCATGAGCGCAGCGTGGGGCTGCGCATGAGCGCAGCATGGGGCTGCGCAGGGGCGCAGCATGAGGCTGCGCAGGGGTGCTGCGTGGGGCTGCGCATGAGCACAGCCTGGGGCTGCGCATGAGCGCAGCATGGGAGTGCGCATGAGCGCAGCATGGCACTGCGCATGAGCGCAGCCTGGGGCAGCGCAGGGGCGCTGAGAGGGGCTGCGCATGAGCGGAGCATGCAGCTGTGCATGAGCGTAGCGTGGGGCTGCGCAGGGACGCAGCATGGGGCTGCGCACAGGCGCTGAGAGGGGCTGCGCAGGGGCGCAGCATGGGGCTGCGCACGGGCGCTGAGAGGCGCTGCGCAAGAGCGCAGCATGGGGCTGCGCATGAGCACAGCGTGGGGCTGCGCAGGGGCGCAGCATGGAGCTACGCATGAGCGCGGCATGGGGCCGCCCAGGGGCGCAGCATGGGGCTGCGCATGGGCGCAGCATGGGGCCGCGCAGGGGCGCGACATGGGGCTGCACACGGTCGCTGAGAGGGGCTGCGCATTAGCGCAGCGTGGGGCTGCGCATGAGCACAGCGTGGGGCTGCGCAGGGGCGCAGCATGGAGCTACGCATGAGCGCGGCATGGGGCCGCCCAGGGGCGCAGCATGGGGCTGCGCATGGGCGCAGCATGGGGCCGCGCAGGGGCGCGACATGGGGCTGCACACGGTCGCTGAGAGGGGCTGCGCATTAGCGCAGCGTGGGGCTGCGCAGGGGCGCAGCTTGGGGCTGCGTATGGGCGCTGAGAGGCGCTGCGCAAGAGCGCAGCATGGGGCTGCGCATTAGCGCAGCGTGGGGCTGCGCAGGGGCGCAGCAGAGGGCTGCGCACGGGCGCTGAGAGGGGCTGCGCATGAGTGCAGCATGGGGCCGCGCATGAGCGCAGCATGGGACCGCGCAGGGGTGCAGCATGGGGCTGCGCAGGGGCGCAGCATGGGGCTGCGCATGGGCGCAGCATGGGGCCACGCAGGGGCGCGGCATGGGGCTGCACACGGTCGCTGAGAGGGGCTGCGCATGAGCGCAGTATGGGGCTGCGCATTAGCGCAGCGTGGGGCTGCGCAGGGGCGCAGCTTGGGGCTGCGTATGGGCGCTGAGAGGCGCTGCGCAAGAGCGCAGCATGGGGCTGCGCATTAGCGCAGCGTGGGGCTGCGGAGGGGCGCAGCAGGGGGCTGCGCACGGGCGCGGAGAGGGGCTGCGCATGAGCGCAGCATGGGGCTGCGCACGGGCGCTGAGAGGGGCTGCGCATCAGCGCAGCATGGTGCTGCGCAGGGGCGCACCATGGGGCTGCGCCGGGGCGCAGAGAGGCGCTGCGCAAGATCGCAGCATGGGGCTGCGCATGAGCGCAGCGTCGGGCTGCGCAGGGGAGCGGCATGTGGCTGCGCAGGGGCGCAGCATGGGGCTGCGCAGGGGCGAAGCATGGGGCTGCGCAAGGGCGCAGCACGGGGCTGCGTGGGGCTGCGCATGGGCGCTGAGAGGCACTGCGCAAGAGCGCAGCATGGGGCTGCGCATGAGCGCAGCGTGGGGCTGCGCAGGGTGAGTGGCATGGGGCTACGCAGGGGCGCAGCATGGGGCTGCGCATGAGAGCAGCATGGGGCTGTGCATGAACGCAGCATGGGGCTGCGCATGGGCGCTGAGATGGGCTGCGCATGAGCGCAGCATGGGGCTGCGCAGAAACCAAGCATGGTGCTGCGCAGGGGCACAGCATGGGGCTGCGCATGGGCGCCGAGAGGGGCTGCGCATGAGCGCAGCATGGGGCTGCGCAGGGGCGCAGCACGGGGCTGCGCATGGGCGCTGCGTGGGGCTGCGCAAGGGCGCAGCATGGGGCTGCGTATGGGCGCTGAGAGGCGCTGCGCAAGAGCGCGGCATGGGGCTGCGCAGGGGGAGTGGCATGGGGCTGCGCAGGGGCGCAGCATGGGGCTGCGCATGAGCGCAGCATGGGGCTGTGCATGAACGCAGCATGGGGCTGCGCATGGGCGCTGAGAGGGGCTGCGCATGAGCGCAGCATGGGGCTGCGCAGAAACCAAGCATGGGGCTGCGCAGGGGCGCAGCATGGGGCTGCGCATGGGCGCCGAGAGGGGTTGCGCATCAGCGCAGCATGGGGCTGCGCAGGGGCGCAGCAGGGGGCTGCGCACGGGCGCTGAGAGGGGCTGCGCATGGGCGCAGCATGGGGCCGCGCGGGGGCGCCGCATGGGGCTCAGCACGGGCGCTGAGAGGGGCTGCGCATGAGCGCAGCATGGGGCTGCGCATGGGCGCCGAGAGGGGCTGCGCATGAGCGCAGCGTGGGGCTGCGCAGGGGAGTGGCATGGGGCCGCGCAGGGGCGCAGCATGGGGCTGCGCACGGGCGCTGAGGGGGGCTGCGCATGAGCGCAGCCAGGTGCTGCGCAGGGGCGCTGAGAGGCGCTGCGCAAAAGCGCAGCATGGGGCTGCGCATGAGCGCAGCGTGGGGCTTCCCTAGGGGAGTGGCATGGGGCTGCGCAGGGGCGCAACATGGGGCCGCGCATGAGCGCAGCATGGGGCTGCGCAGGGGCGCAGCATGGGGCTGCGCATGGGCGCCGAGAGGGGCTGCACATCAGCGCAGCATGGGGCTGCGCATGAGTGCAGCATGGGGCTGCGCAGGGGCGCTGCGTGGGGCTGTGCATGAGTGCAGCAAGGGGCTGTGCAGGAGCGCATCATGGGGCTGCGCATGAGCGCAGCATGGGGCTGCGCAGAAACGACGCACGGGGCTGCGCATCAGCGCAGCATGGTGCTGCGCAGGGGCGCAGCATGGGGCTGCGCATGGGCGCCGAGAGGGGCTGCACATCAGCGCAGCATGGGGCTGCGCATGAGTGCAGCATGGGGCTGCGCATGAGCGCAGCAAGGGGCTGTGCAGGAGCGCATCATGGGGCTGCGCATGAGCGCAGCATGGGGCTGCGCAGGGGCGCTGCGTGAGGCTGCGCATGAACGCAGCCTGGGGCTGTGCATGAGCGCTGCCCGGGGCTGTGCACGAGCGCTGCGTGGGGCTGCGCAAGGGGCGCAGCATGGGGCTGTGCAGGGGCGCAGCATGGGGCTGCGCATTAGCGCAGCGTGGGGCTGCGCAGGGGCGCAGCAGGGGGCTGCGCACGGGCGCGGAGAGGGGCTGCGCATGAGCGCAGCATGGGGCTGCGCATTAGCGCAGCGTGGGGCTGCGCAGGGGCGCAGCAGAGGGCTGCGCACGGGCGCTGAGAGGGGCTGCGCATGAGTGCAGCATGGGGCCGCGCATGAGCGCAGCATGGGACCGCGCAGGGGCGCAGCATGGGGCTGCGCAGGGGCGCAGCATGGGGCTGCGCATGGGCGCAGCATGGGGCCACGCAGGGGCGCGGCATGGGGCTGCACACGGTCGCTGAGAGGGGCTGCGCATGAGCGCAGTATGGGGCTGCGCATTAGCGCAGCGTGGGGCTGCGCAGGGGCGCAGCTTGGGGCTGCGTATGGGCGCTGAGAGGCGCTGCGCAAGAGCGCAGCATGGGGCTGCGCATTAGCGCAGCGTGGGGCTGCGGAGGGGCGCAGCAGGGGGCTGCGCACGGGCGCGGAGAGGGGCTGCGCATGAGCGCAGCATGGGGCTGCGCACGGGCGCTGAGAGGGGCTGCGCATCAGCGCAGCATGGTGCTGCGCAGGGGCGCACCATGGGGCTGCGCCGGGGCGCAGAGAGGCGCTGCGCAAGATCGCAGCATGGGGCTGCGCATGAGCGCAGCGTCGGGCTGCGCAGGGGAGCGGCATGTGGCTGCGCAGGGGCGCAGCATGGGGCTGCGCAGGGGCGAAGCATGGGGCTGCGCAAGGGCGCAGCACGGGGCTGCGTGGGGCTGCGCATGGGCGCTGAGAGGCACTGCGCAAGAGCGCAGCATGGGGCTGCGCATGAGCGCAGCGTCGGGCTGCGCAGGGTGAGTGGCATGGGGCTACGCAGGGGCGCAGCATGGGGCTGCGCATGAGAGCAGCATGGGGCTGTGCATGAACGCAGCATGGGGCTGCGCATGGGCGCTGAGATGGGCTGCGCATGAGCGCAGCATGGGGCTGCGCAGAAACCAAGCATGGTGCTGCGCAGGGGCACAGCATGGGGCTGCGCATGGGCGCCGAGAGGGGCTGCGCATGAGCGCAGCATGGGGCTGCGCAGGGGCGCAGCACGGGGCTGCGCATGGGCGCTGCGTGGGGCTGCGCAAGGGCGCAGCATGGGGCTGCGTATGGGCGCTGAGAGGCGCTGCGCAAGAGCGCAGCCTGGGGCTGCGCATGAGCGCAGCGTGGGGCTGCGCAGGGGGAGTGGCATGGGGCTGCGCAGGGGCGCAGCATGAGGCTGCGCATGAGCGCAGCATGGGGCTGTGCATGAACGCAGCATGGGGCTGCGCATGGGCGCTGAGAGGGGCTGCGCATGAGCGCAGCATGGGGCTGCGCAGAAACCAAGCATGGGGCTGCGCAGGGGCGCAGCATGGGGCTGCGCATGGGCGCCGAGAGGAGCTGCGCATGAGCGCAGCATGGGGCTGCGCAGGGGCGCAGCATGGGGCTGCGCATGGGCGCCGAGAGGGGTTGCGCATCAGCGCAGCATGGGGCTGCGCAGGGGCGCAGCAGGGGGCTGCGCACGGGCGCTGAGAGGGGCTGCGCATGGGCGCAGCATGGGGCCGCGCGGGGGCGCCGCATGGGGCTGAGCACGGGCGCTGAGAGGGGCTGCGCATGAGCGCAGCCAGGTGCTGCGCAGGGGCGCTGAGAGGCGCTGCGCAAAAGCGCAGCATGGGGCTGCGCATGAGCGCAGCGTGGGGCTGCGCAGGGGAGTGGCATGGGGCTGCGCAGGGGCGCAACATGGGGCCGCGCATGAGCGCAGCATGGGGCTGCGCATGAACGCAGCATGGGGCTGCGCAGGGGCGCAGCATGGGGCTGCACATGGGCGCTGAGAGGGGCTGCGCCTGAGCGCAGCATGGGGCTGCGCAGGGGCGCAGCATGGGGCTGCGCATGGGCGCCGAGAGGGGCTGCACATCAGCGCAGCATGGGGCTGCGCAGGGGCGCTGCGTGGGGCTGTGCATGAGCGCAGCAAGGGGCTGTGCAGGAGCGCATCATGGGGCTGCGCAGGGACGCAGCATGGGGCTGCGCAGAAACGAAGCACGGGGCTGCTCATGAGCGCAGCATGGTGCTGCGCAGGGGCGCAGCATGGGGCTGCGCATGGGCGCCGAGAGGAGCTGCGCATGAGCGCAGCATGGGGCTGTGCAGGAGCGCATCATGGGGCTGCGCATGAGCGCAGCATGGGGCTGCGCAGGGGCGCTGCGTGAGGCTGCGCATGAACGCAGCCTGGGGCTGTGCATGAGCGCTGCCCGGGGCTGTGCACGAGCGCTGCGTGGGGCTGCGCAAGGGGCGCAGCATGGGGCCGCCAAGGGGCGCAGCATGGGGCTGCGCATTAGCGCAGCGTGGGGCTGCGCAGGGGCGCAGCAGGGGGCTGCGCACGGGCGCGGAGAGGGGCTGCGCATGAGCGCAGCATGGCGCCGCGCAGGGGCGCAGCATGGGGCTGCGCACGGGCGCTGAGAGGGGCTGCGCATCAGCGCAGCATGGTGCTGCGCAGGGGCGCAGCATGGGGCTGCGCCGGGGCGCAGAGAGGCGCTGCGCAAGATCGCAGCATCGGGCTGCGCATGAGCACAGCATGGGGCTGCGCAGGGGAGCGGCATGTGGCTGCGCAGGGGCGCAGCATGGGGCTGCGCATGAGCGCGGCATGGGGCTGCGCAGGGGCGCAGCATGGGGCTGCGCAGGGGCGCAGCATGGGGCTGCGCAGGGGCGCAGCACGGGGCTGCGTGGGGCTGCGCATGGGCGCTGAGAGGCACTGCGCAAGAGCGCAGCATGGGGCTGCGCATGAGCGCAGCGTGGGGCTGCGCAGGGGGAGTGGCATGGGGCTACGCAGGGGCGCAGCATGGGGCTGCGCATGAGAGCAGCATGGGGCTGTGCATGAACGTAGCATGGGGCTGCGCATGGGCGCTGAGAGGGGCTGCGCATGAGCGCAGCATGGGGCTGCGCAGAAACCAAGCATGGTGCTGCGCAGGGGCACAGCATGGGGCTGCGCATGGGCGCCGAGAGGGGCTGCGCATGAGCGCAGCATGGGGCTGCGCAGGGGCGCAGCACGGGGCTGCGCATGGGCGCTGCGTGGGGCTGCGCAAGGGCGCAGCATGGGGCTGCGTATGGGCGCTGAGAGGCGCTGCGCAAGAGCGCAGCATGGGGCTGCGCAAGGGGCGCAGCGTGGGGCTGCGCAGGGGGAGTGGCATGGGGCTGCGCAGGGGCGCAGCATGGGGCTGCGCATGAGCGCAGCATGGGGCTGTGCATGAACGCAGCATGGGGCTGCGCATGGGCGCTGAGAGGGGCTGCGCATGAGCGCAGCATGGGGCTGCGCAGAAACCAAGCATGGGGCTGCGCATGGGCGCCGAGAGGGGCTGCGCATGAGCGCAGCATGGGGCTGCGCAGGAGCGCAGCATGGGGCTGCGCATGGGCGCCGAGAGGGGCTGCGCATCAGCGCAGCATGGGGCTGCGCAGGGGCGCAGCAGGGGGCTGCGCACGGGCGCTGAGAGGGGCTGCGCATGGGCGCAGCATGGGGCCGCGCGGGGGCGCCGCATGGGGCTGAGCACGGGCGCTGAGAGGGGCTGCGCATGAGCGCAGCATGGGGCTGCGCATGGGCGCCCAGAGGGGCTGCGCATGAGCGCAGCATCGGGCCGCGCAGGGGCGCAGCATGGGGCTGCGCAGGGGCGCAGCATGGGGCTGCGCATGAGCGCAGCAAGGTGCTGCGCAGGGGCGCTGAGAGGGCGCTGCGCAAAAGCGCAGCATGGGGCTGCGCATGAGCGCAGCGTGGGGCTGCGCAGGGGAGTGGCATGGGGCTGCGCAGGGGCGCAACATGGGGCCGCGCATGAGCGCAGCATCGGGCTGCGCATGAACGCAGCATGGGGCTGCGCAGGGGCGCAGCATGGGGCTGCGCATGGGCGCTGAGAGGGGCTGCGCCTGAGCGCAGCATGGGGCTGCGCAGAAACGAAGCACGGGGCTGCGCATGAGCGCAGCATGGGGCTGCGCATGGGCGCCGAGAGGGGCTGCACATCAGCGCAGCATGGGGCTGCGCATGAGTGCAGCATGGGGCTGCGCAGGGGCGCTGCGTGGGGCTGCGCATGAGCGCAGCATGGGGCTGCGCAGGGGCGCTGCGTGAGGCTGCGCATGAGCGCAGCCTGGGGCTGTGCATGAGCGCTGCCCGGGGCTGTGCACGAGCGCTGCGTGGGGCTGCGCAAGGGGCGCAGCATGGGGCTGCGCATTAGCGCAGCGTGGGGCTGCGCAGGGGCGCAGCAGGGGGCTGCGCACGGGCGCGGAGAGGGGCTGCGCATGAGCGCAGCATGGGGCCGCGCAGGGGCGCAGCATGGGGCTGCACACGGGCGCTGAGAGGGGCTGCGCATGAGCGCAGCATTGTGCTGCGCAGGGGCGCAGCAGGGGGCTGCACATGGGCGCTGAGAGGCGCTGCGCAAGATCGCAGCATCGGGCTGCGCATGAGCGCCGCGTGGGGCTGCGCAGGGGAGCGGCATGTGGCTGCGCAGGGGCGCAGCATGGGGCTGCGTATGGGCGCTGCGTGGGGCTGCGCAAGGGCGCAGCATGGGGCTGCGTATGGGCGCTGAGAGGCGCTGCGCAAGAGCGCAGCATGGGGCTGCGCAAGGGGCGCAGCGTGGGGCTGCGCAGGGGGAGTGGCATGGGGCTGCGCAGGGGCGCAGCATGGGGCTGCGCATGAGCGCAGCATGGGGCTGTGCATGAACGCAGCATGGGGCTGCGCATGGGCGCTGAGAGGGGCTGCGCATGAGCGCAGCATGGGGCTGCGCAGAAACCAAGCATGGTGCTGCGCAGGGGCACAGCATGGGGCTGCGCATGGGCGCCGAGAGGGGCTGCGCATGAGCGCAGCATGGGGCTGCGCAGGGGCGCAGCACGGGGCTGCGCATGGGCGCTGCGTGGGGCTGCGCAAGGGCGCAGCATGGGGCTGCGTATGGGCGCTGAGAGGCGCTGCGCAAGAGCGCAGCATGGGGCTGCGCAAGGGGCGCAGCGTGGGGCTGCGCAGGGGGAGTGGCATGGGGCTGCGCAGGGGCGCAGCATGGGGCTGCGCATGAGCGCAGCATGGGGCTGTGCATGAACGCAGCATGGGGCTGCGCATGGGCGCTGAGAGGGGCTGCGCATGAGCGCAGCATGGGGCTGCGCAGAAACCAAGCATGGGGCTGCGCAGGGGCGCAGCATGGGGCTGCGCATGGGCGCCGAGAGGGGCTGCGCATGAGCGCAGCATGGGGCTGCGCAGGAGCGCAGCATGGGGCTGCGCATGGGCGCCGAGAGGGGCTGCGCATCAGCGCAGCATGGGGCTGCGCAGGGGCGCAGCAGGGGGCTGCGCACGGGCGCTGAGAGGGGCTGCGCATGGGCGCAGCATGGGGCCGCGCGGGGGCGCCGCATGGGGCTGAGCACGGGCGCTGAGAGGGGCTGCGCATGAGCGCAGCATGGGGCTGCGCATGGGCGCCCAGAGGGGCTGCGCATGAGCGCAGCATCGGGCCGCGCAGGGGCGCAGCATGGGGCTGCGCAGGGGCGCAGCATGGGGCTGCGCATGAGCGCAGCAAGGTGCTGCGCAGGGGCGCTGAGAGGGCGCTGCGCAAAAGCGCAGCATGGGGCTGCGCATGAGCGCAGCGTGGGGCTGCGCAGGGGAGTGGCATGGGGCTGCGCAGGGGCGCAACATGGGGCCGCGCATGAGCGCAGCATCGGGCTGCGCATGAACGCAGCATGGGGCTGCGCAGGGGCGCAGCATGGGGCTGCGCATGGGCGCTGAGAGGGGCTGCGCCTGAGCGCAGCATGGGGCTGCGCAGAAACGAAGCACGGGGCTGCGCATGAGCGCAGCATGGGGCTGCGCATGGGCGCCGAGAGGGGCTGCACATCAGCGCAGCATGGGGCTGCGCATGAGTGCAGCATGGGGCTGCGCAGGGGCGCTGCGTGGGGCTGCGCATGAGCGCAGCATGGGGCTGCGCAGGGGCGCTGCGTGAGGCTGCGCATGAGCGCAGCCTGGGGCTGTGCATGAGCGCTGCCCGGGGCTGTGCACGAGCGCTGCGTGGGGCTGCGCAAGGGGCGCAGCATGGGGCTGCGCATTAGCGCAGCGTGGGGCTGCGCAGGGGCGCAGCAGGGGGCTGCGCACGGGCGCGGAGAGGGGCTGCGCATGAGCGCAGCATGGGGCCGCGCAGGGGCGCAGCATGGGGCTGCACACGGGCGCTGAGAGGGGCTGCGCATGAGCGCAGCATTGTGCTGCGCAGGGGCGCAGCAGGGGGCTGCACATGGGCGCTGAGAGGCGCTGCGCAAGATCGCAGCATCGGGCTGCGCATGAGCGCCGCGTGGGGCTGCGCAGGGGAGCGGCATGTGGCTGCGCAGGGGCGCAGCATGGGGCTGCGCAGGGGCGCACCACGAGGTTGCGCATGGGCGCTGCGTGGGGCTGCGCAGGGGCGCAGCATGGGGTTGCACATGGGTGCTGCGTGGGGCTGCGCAAAGCGCAGCCTGGGGCTGCGCATGAGCGCAGCATGGAGCTGCGCAGGGGAGCGGCATGGGGCTGAGCAGGGGCGCAGCATGGGGCCGCGCATGAGCGCAGCACGGGGCTGCGCATGAGCGCAGCATGGGCCTGCGCATGAGCACAGCACGGGGCTGCGCAGGGGCGCAACATGGGGCTGTGCATGAGCGCAGCATGGGGCTGCGCATGAGCGCAGCATGGGGCTGCGCATGGGCGCCGAGAGGGGCTGCGCAGGGGCGCAGCATGGGGCTGTGCATGAGCGCAGCATGGGGCTGCGCAGGGGCGCTGAGAGGGGTTGCGCATGAGCGCAGCATGGGGCTACGCAGGGGCGCTGCGTGAGGCTGCGCATGAACGCAGCCCGGGGCTGTGCATGAGCGCTGCGTGGGGCTGCACAAGGGGCGCAGCATTGGGCCGCGCAAGGGCGCAGCATGGGGCTGCGCATGAGCGCTGCGTGGGGATGCGCAGGGGCGCGGCATGGGGCTGCGCACGAGCGCTGCGTGGGGCTGCGCAAGGGGCGCTGCGTGGGGCTGCGCATGAGCGCAGCGTGCGGCTGCGCAGGGGCGCATCATGGGGCTGCGCATGAGCGCAGCGTGGGGTTGCGCAAGGGGCGCGGTGTGGGGCTGCACACGGGCGCAGCATGCGGCTGCGCAGGGGCGCGGCGCGGGGCTGCGCATGAGCGCAGCGTGGGGCTGCGCAAGGGGCGCGGTGTGGGGCTGCGCTAGGGGCGCAGCGTGGGACTGAGCTTGGGCGCAGCGCGGGGCTGCGCACAGAGCGCAGCGTGGGGCTGCGCTGGGGCGTAGCGTGTGACTACGCAGGGGGGGCAAGGGCCGCAGGGACGCCTCACCACAGGCTCTTGATGTCCCTGTAACGCCACCAGCGCCGCACCAGGAGGTTGTTGGCGTCGGGTGGGTGCTAGGCGAAGGGGGACACCTCACCATAGGCTGTTGGCGACCCCCGGACGCCGCGGGCGCCTCACCAGGAGGATGTTGGCGCCCGGCTGCTTTGGGGGGGGGGGTGCGGCCTCACCACAGGCTTTTGGCCAGGGGGGTTGGGGGTTGCTCATGACCTAATGAGGCATTGTTTCTGGGGCCATGTCATTTCATGGCCCGGGGCACACGGGGGAGGGTCCCGACTCTCGCCCCCGGAGGTTCTTGAGTGCTGTGTGCGTGCTTTTGTAGGGGTAGGGGGGTCGTTGTTGCTGTGGGGGGGGGGGGGGGGAGCTGTTTTGGTGGAACGTGTGGGTCGTTCCGAGGAAGGTGAGCAGCCTCCCCTTGGCAAAACCCAGCGCGCCTCTACGCTGGGGAACCACCGCAGTGTGGAGGGGCGTGGAGGGGTGTGGAGGGTTGTGGAGGGTTGTGGAGGGTTGTGGAGGGTTATGGAGGGTCATGGAGGGTTGTTCCGTGTCATGTCTGCAGTCCCCGGCCTAATTGCTTTTCTTAGCACCCCAAGTCGCCTCTATTGCCATGGCATGGCCGCGTCGTGCAGGCCTCGGCCTCGTGGCCTTCGCGTACGCCGCGACCGGGCTCTGCGCCGCGGCCTACGCCTGGAGCGTCCTGCGCGTCGGTTTTGGCACGGCCTCACAGTCCGCGGTCACGCCGTCCCCAGCCCTGCGATGGCTCATCGGGGGCCTCCTCACGTACCCGGCCGTGGCCCTGGCCTCCGCCGCATCGCTGGGCTCTGCCGCGGTCCGCCAGGCCCCCGTTTCGTGGGCGGTGTTCTGGGCCCCGGTGTTCTATTTGGCCGCCTTCTGCCCGGGTCTTGTGGTGGCGGCCCAAGTGCCGCCCGTCCAGAGCGGAGGGGCCCCCAGCGGAGGGGCCCCCGCGGACCGCCTGTTGGCGCCGGACATGGGGCTGCTGTGCATTCTCCTCCTCTTGTTCGTGGTGGGGGCCCTCGTGGGGATTGTGGCATCGAACACCGTCCTGCCGCCTCTGACCCCCAGGACCCCCCGACCATGAACCCCCGTTGTGGGGGTGGACGGGAACGCCTCCCGTCGTGTCCCGTGGCCCCTGCCCCAGGGCTTCTTTAGAACAATTAAAAACCAAGGGGGGGGGGGCCCTCCCCCAAAACCCCCTCCCCCCCTCCCCAGACCAAAGTGACCATAGTGGGAAAAAACGAAATTTACAATAGGGAAAATCTGGTCAGGCCATTTTTGGTACACCAAGTTTTGGGTCCAAAACCCCCTCCCCCCCTCCCCGCCCCCTGCTCAAAAGAAGCCCTGCCCCGCCCTGTGCCCTGCCGCACCCCTGCGGCCCCCGGTCCATGTGGCATGGAGACATGTTCAGCCTCCGGCGGTGGTGCATTGCAGCCCCTTGTCCCCCGCGGGGAGTCGAGTTCGGATGGAACAAGCTGCAGCCCTCGGCCCCCGGGGGGTCTGCCCGAGCATCGCGCCCCCGACTGTCAGCGCAGGGCCGGGCTGAGCGGTGGCGGAGGGCGGAGGGTATCGCACCCGGGCATGCCATCCGCAACGCGTCCTGCAAAGCACCACCACCGCCTCGTCCCGGCGCCCATTGTCCCAATGGTTCGGCCACCCCAAAATGGTGGAAGATCCCACGGGCTTTAGTGCACGAGGAGGAGGTGGCCGAAATCGCTGCCTGGGTAAATGCCTCTTTGCAGCAAAAATGCAATGCCTAGTGATCGTGGTGATGCACACCACCGAGAACACAGCCTAGAATATTTGCGATCTGTGGCTTACATCTGGCGATCCGCTGAACACAGATGCCAAATACAATCCGCCCTTCGGCCGGAGCTCTCTGTGCTCCGTGCTTCGGTGCGGGCGCTTCGTGCCATGGGCCAGTTCGGGAGTAGTCGTCGGATGAACAATGAGATGCGGGATTCGGTGCAGTGATGGGCCAGGGCGGATGATCCCCCTCTGGGGCTGCTGCTGGGGCCTGGATGGTACCACCGCCCAGGGCCCGGACGTGGCACAACCCCAACCGCAACTATAAAACAACCACAGTCACAACAATCCCCACGACTCCAACAACCCCAGCCCCAACCACAACCACAACCCCGAGCACAAAAACAACCCCAACCACAGCCACAAACCCAACCACAACCGCATCCACAACCACAACCATCACCCCAACCACATCCACAACCACAACCACAACCACAACCACAACAACAACAACCACCACCACCACAACAACAACAACAACAACAACAACAACAACAACAACAACAACAACAACAACAACAACAACAACAACAACAACAACAACAACAACAACAACAACAACAAGGACAGCAACACCACATGGGTTGTCAGGCCCCAATTGATGCCGTCGGAGCTGTACCGATCACTCTCACGACCCCTGGCGGTTATCCGCATGGGGCACACGCCCCAAGGTTCCATGATCAAACATGCGCCCACCTGACCTGCTACAAGGCTTGCAACGCTCTACAACACTCGACACTCTTGTGCGCAACCTTCTGGAAGCCGATGCGTTTTGCGTCCAGGGCGTCATGTGGCGTAGGTGATGCACACACCTGTTTACTTCCTGCGATCCCTCAGCCCAGGCACCCAAGCAGCACGTCAACTCAACACCACTGCAGTTGTACGCCATCATCATGTTCCTCACCCCGCACCCCACAGCCTCAGCGGGTGCCCCAATCTCCGGACTGGCAGATGGGCCCTTGCATCCACCACCACAGTGATTGCGATTAAGTAGGTGGCCAGCGGTCCGCGGGAGGGTGTGGGCGTCTGGGGGCGTGAGGGCGGGCGGCGGGGGGGAGGGGGGGGGGCGGTGGGGAAGGTGGCTGGGGCTTTTGCACCAACCAATCTCTGGGGGATGCCGGGGCGGGTGAAAATCACCTCGAAGAGAGGCCGTTAGATCAAGCACAGGTGCAGGCGTCGTATACCCCCCTTTTTTGGGGTCGTTCGCGTAGCATACCCCAACGTATGGTGTCTGACGTCTAAACCCTTGCAAAATCATCATTTTATGGTCAAAAAAGATCTCCCAGTGATTTTTTTGATTTTGACCCCGTACCCCCTAGCATTCGGGTACCCCTGTTGGGGGTGCGGTGGGGTGGGGGGAAGGCACTTGCTTTACTTTTCATTCCGGCAGGGGGGAGGGACCCCTCCCCCTTGGACCCCCTCCCCCCCTGCCCTGGACCCCCTCCCCCCCTCCCCCCTCAGCTCAAGTGCACCCGAAAACCTGGGTTTTGGGAACATTTTTTAGTCACAGGAAGAAAATTTTCGGCGCCTTTGGCGCATGCCATACACTGTGTACATATTGCTCCATGTGTGCTCCATCTCCTTGTTTTCCAGACTACCATGCCCCAACGCTCGTTGTTAGTGTATTTCGGCTCCCCGGTCCCACCGTTGCCACACGCAAAACGCAAAGACGTAATTGACGTGCTGCTCTATTTTAGGTTTAAAGATAGGATCACCGGTCATAAAAGACAAAAAGCCGAGGTACCCTCTGATCCGGAGCCAGTGGATGATGAGGCGCTGCCTGATAATTTGTCTGATGTCTCCCATTCAGGCAGTGACTCAGGTTTGTCATCATCATTAGGTTCCAGTTCCAGTTCCACTACCGATGGGGGCTCCAGTTCAGGTGAGTCCAATTCTGAGTGACAAGAAAGATCACCGTCATTTGGCATGAAATGGTGAATGTCCCGCTTTGTTGCAGTTGTTTTGTATTGGTGAGATGTGGGAACCCTGAATTGACATTCAATGATGCATTTTCCTTTGTTTATGCCGACAACATGGCATTTCGATGTGCAGAGTTGTTCATTCTCCAATAATTTTTCTGTTCACTGTGGATTGGGTATGTTCCGGCAGCGGGGGGGGGGGGGCTCCCCCCTGGACCCCTCCCCCCCTCCCCTGGACCCCCTCCCCCCCCCTCCCGCTCAAGCAAGTCCCTGGGTGGGGGGTCAAAACTTCTTCGTGTATTGTGGCCGCTGTGTGTGTATTTTGACGTGGGTCCCGAAGAACTTTTTTCTTGTATATGGACCTCCTAACCCATGGCGGGGGTCCCGGGTCCCAACTCCAGGTAACCCCCAGTTGGCTCCCCCCATATGGCCCCTTGGCAGTGAGGACTTCGCCGTTTTCACGCTGGATAGGCTGTTTAGTGGCACGTGAAAGTTTTTTGAAATTCGATTTTTCATGAAACCCCTCCGTTGCCCCTAGGATGGGTTTGGGTGATCATTTGGTAACAATACTTGGGTACTTGAGCACCCATGGGGACCCCCATAATGGCCGGGAGGCCTATGTAGCCTGTGCCATGGGCCCTCCGAAAGCTCAAAATTGCTGTTGTGTAGGCTGTTTGGAAGACACTTGAAAGTCACCTCACAGAGGTTGTTAGATGAAAGCCACGCAGGCCCGTATATCGGGGAAAACACTACATACCCCCCCTTTTTGGGCCTTTTTGGGCCTATTCGCATACCCTACCTCAAGGGGATGAATTGTTGGTTAAACCCCTTGTAAAATCATTATTTTGTCCAGTAAACGCATTCCCCAATGAGTTTTTGGTCCGGACCCCCCAGACACCCTCCACTTGAAACCCACTTTTTGGGGCTTTTGAGGGAGGGTTTGGGTTTGGGTTTGGGTCGGGACCCTTGCACCGTATTGCACGTCTGCCGGACGCAGGGCGTCGTTTGAGTGCTCAGGGGGCCTCTCGAGGCCAGATGTCCACCACTGCTGCCTTCGCGATAGGCAGGTGAAGCGGATGTTGTGCTCTGTGCGCCCCCCCCCCTTCGCGGTCTGCTACCTGCTCAGCCACCCGTTGTCCACGACTCAGCTGGCGGTACGGGCTTTAGGCCGCAACTATCGCCAACTAACGGGACTGCGGGTGTCGGTGGGCTGGGCTCAGGCTGTCGGTTCACGTCTGACGGCTCATGTGTGCTGGCTCCTAGGGCTCCTGCCCCCAAGGGACTCACAACGGGCGTGCGCAGGGCGCTCCGGTGTGTGCTCTGGGTGTAACTGGCTCTAGGTCACTGGGCACTGGGCTACAACTCTGAATAGACGAGCCCTGGGGTGCTGTCCGCAACTCCAGCGCCCTACATGAGGTCCACGACTTAGTCGGCGGAATGGGCACGAGGCCACAACTAACGCCAGCTAGCGGGACATAGGGTGCTCGGGTATAGTGTAGCAGCTGCCCAAGCGCAGCGATGAGCGACTGGCAGTAGTAGAGCTACGGCAGACCACGGCGGTTCCAGCCAGTCAGACTCCCCATGCTCAGGTCGGTAGTCTGCGCCCTGTGTGCAAGGGTAGTGGGCTGCTAATAGTATACCAGTGGTTGGGTTCACCTCAGCACGGCAGAGGCATGTGGGGGGTTCAGGGCTCTGGGTCAGGGCACAGTTGCACACCTTTTGTCGCCATTGGGCTGTGGTCCTTCTGTCAGCGTGTGGGGGGGGGATGTGTGTGCCCGCTGCTCCGGGCTCCAGCAGCGGGGCAGGGGAGCCCTACACTAAGGCTGCCGGGGGAGTCTATAGGTCGGGTGACCTGCGGCTTCCTCCAGCCCACGACTGAACCCCAGAGGGGTGCACGGGGCATGTGGCCTGTGGCGCTCCTTGACTGACCCAGAGGGTCACAGGTGGCCCTGCACACTATGGATGGAAGGTCCTGGGGTGTGCTGAGCACTTCCCTGCCCCAGGAGCACTCGAGGGCTCCGCTCCCGGTGAGCCCGCTGCGCCTTGGTCACCTCAGACGAGACGGGACCTTGAGGGCTACACCGCTCGCCGACCCCTCCTGTGGGGAAGGGGGGGGGGGCAAGGGTCGGCAGGTGGCTGTCTGGCCTCCAGGGGTCGCCCACAACTGCACTGGAGTGCACGGGGCTGTGCTGGCCTAGGCGTCTGTGAAGTTGGAGGGGCGCGCGCACACCTGGAGGTTCCCTGGGCAGGCCGCTCAAGGGATACCCACAGCGGTCAATCTGTGAGCCCTTCACAGCCTCCACTTTTCAGGCCCTGAAGGCGCCGACTCCGTGCACCCCTCCCGTTGGGGGCGCAGGCTGGGGGGGGGGGGGGGGTAGAGTGGTGGATGGGTCTACCTGTCCGTTCATTGGCTCGTGGTGCCCAGGTGTTTGGGAGAGGAGGACCACTTGCTGGGTTACCATGCGGGTCCCAGATCCCAACAATCTCGCCGTTCGGCGTCTGCCCCCTTTCTGCGAGGGGAGGGACCTCGATCACCATGTGTCGGCCTGCAGTGAGGGTGCGAGGGCATGCTGGGGGGGGGGGGTGCCGGGTCTGCTTTCGGTCCGGCCCCATTTCTGTTGGGGGGGGGGGGTAGGGGCAGCAAAAGGTCTGCCCCCCTGTTTCCTGGTCCCCAAGGGGAACCAGCCCACGGCCTGCACCCTCGCTTTGTGGTGGCTGAAATTTGGGCCGACAGGGTGGGGGGAGGGGGGGGGGGGTCAAAAATGTCGAAAAAATGAACCCCCCCTTTCTTTTGGGTTGAAAATCATGAATCTTTTGGTTTTTTTCTTTTCATTTTGAGCTGAAAAAGTGTTTCCGGGTCCTGACTTCATGGGGTTTATATGGGGCGGAGTGGGACAAGCGCTTTTGCAGTTTATGCAATACTCAAAAAAGGTGAAAAACACATGAATACTGCCTAAAAAAATGCTTTACATAGGTTGGATGGTCATTTTAAGTGTTCACAATATCACAAAAACAAAATTCGAAAACTTCGATTTTTGAGCTGCCCAGGGTGAAAAACTGCAGTGGCCATCAGGCCCATCTACCCCTAGCCATGGGCCCCCCAAAAGTTTCACGACCAAAAGTTTGAACCTAAGTTGAACCCATCTCCGCCATGGTTTACAACAAGCAAGAACCTGCGAAGTTAACCACGGCATTAAGGAGCACCCAAAACATGGGATTCTTCAACAAAACACCCTTCAGGGTGCCAAGATTCTTCGTTCCCGAAAGGGGGGCCATTGACAGGGGGTCCATGATTCTTTATTCCGGCTGGGGGGGCCATTAGCAGGGGGGGGGGGGGGGGGCATTGGCAGGGGGGGGGGGGTAGGATTCAAACCAGTGGTTGCCACTGATTTGGAGTTCTACTTCAATGTGCCGACGAAGCATATATTGTTGAGGCGGTGAAGGGACTGGCTGGGGTTGGCGCAATCTGACTTCGAGGTACAGTTCTTGGAAGTCATACACAGACACACAGATCACCTGATGTTTTTCTGGATTCCTTGTTTGTTTTGGAAGGGGAGGGGCTTCGGTTGGGTTGGGTTGGGTTGGGTGTGTGTCCACCACCAGTCTTGACAAGGCCTGCAACGTCTTGACTGGAGGTACTACAGCAGACCTGTCAAGTTGTCTCATGCTACCCCGCGCAGACAGGAAATAGAATCCTGACTGCGTTTTAGACCCGGCAGGCCTTCCGTGTGCAACTCAGGCTCTATCCACGCACACACGCCTCAGGAATGGCCAAGTTCCATATCATCCCCTGCTTACCAGCGTACCAGTTGCAGATAACTGATTCACCCAGAACTCATACCAGGACTTGAAGTGGTTGCAGTCTGCAGCACATCTGTTGTACAGTGTGTCTGCACCATGCGACAGCCGCTTCGAAGCAAAGGTTCACCACAGAACATCTATGGTTAATGGACGTGCATTACCATGACTCACCATGCCACATGCACCTGTGCTTTGTGCGTTTCTCTCTTTCTAGGTGCCTGATGACAATGTTACTGTTGTTGACCCTCTTGGGGTGTATGCCCACGAGTATTGGTTCCATGGTGCCTTGCGAGAATGCTGAACCGTCAAAACCCAAGCAGACTGTGGATGCAGTCCCCCCCCCCCCCCCGCCGAGTAAGGGGTGTCCTCTAGGGAGAAAGCACGCAGCTCATCCATGGGCTCGAGGCATAATGTAGTGAGCAGGACAGTTGCGTGTTCTGAATCTAGTGGTATAGTGCCCGGTGAGGCTACAAAAAAATCAAGTCTTTGGGCAATATCTGTGGTCGGTGGTGTGTCCTGGTCTGTCCTGGCCCGTTTGAGAGGGGGTGGGGGGGGTGATGGCAACCGTGGCTCCTTGGGGTGGGGTTTGGTGGCAAGGGTATAACGGATGGGCATGCAGTCCTATCTTAGCAAGGTGGTCTGCCTCATTGTTGCATCCAATGGTGACATGGGATGGCACTTTGATCGAAAAGTTTTCGTGGCCTTCCCTCTCTTGCTCTGCTAGAAAAAGCTCCCAGATGGGGATGTTGCTGACCAGACCATAGGATCCCACCCACCCTTTCATCTTCCATCTTTTCGCTGCACCTTTGGCTCCTAGCAGGACATATTCAGAGTCTCAGCATATGGCCACCTTGCTAACTGGGTGCAGCTGGAGGGCGCGCAGCGCGGCCATCAGTTCCGCCGCATTGTTTGTTTGTTTCATGTTTAGTGGCACGGGCTCAGATAGGGAAATGCAGTTTTCACTCTATACCCCATAGCCACCCAACCTGCTAATGCCTTCTATCTTTTCGGAGGAGGTGTCTGTGAAAACGAGCTGGAAGCCATCATCCTTAGCATCCCGCAACATTGTTTCCAGCCCCAGTGCCCTTTCTTCTTTCCTTTTTTGTCTGCATGCTGCCTGCAGGGCTTGTTTGCTGGGTGGTGGGGTGGGGGCCTTCGCGGCAGCTTGGGAGTCTCGTCCTAGGCCGCAAAAGATGCTACAATTTTGGATGCACTGTCGGACAGAAGTATTGTGTAGCTATTGGATGATATGAATGGTGTCAGGGCGTTGCCCCATAGGCGGAAAAAATAGTCATCAGTGAGCCGGGCATCAGGTGACGCCCTGGCTGTGTTTCTGTCCTTCCAGTTGGCATATATAGCGGTCCAAGCAAGAACTCTGATGCGGGCCATCAGAGACTCTGCCAGGTTATGTTCCAAAAAGGATTTGATTCCGAGTAGGCCTGCATCCCAGTCTAGAAAATATTGAGCAATGTATCTAAAGGCCTTGTCAATGAAAACACAATGACATAACGTGTGTGACATCCTCTCAATCTGTCCATATTACGGGAATCTCGTGCGGCTTCCACGAGGCTAACGGGTCTCCGACAGGGAGCTCAGCCGAAAGGGCCTCGTAAACAAAGTCCTTTAAATGAGCTAGGAGGCTGCAATGATTGTACGCCTTCCAGACCTTTAGTTCCTGGCGAGGTGGGAATTCGTAGGGGTAGGAAAGGTATTCAATCATAGGGTTGCAGACTCAGGTTGACCATTGCTCACGGATGGGGTATGACAGAAACCTGTCCAGTGTGGGAGCTGGCATAGGCAAATCTGAGGTTGTTACCTCACAGATAACAGATTGATAAATGGGCTTCCATGTCGGAGCGAAGGCGCTGACAAGCGAGTCGTCTTGGAGCGCCCTGGAGGGGGTCCCCCCCCCCCCTCTTCCAATGCATTCCTGCCCCCCCCAACCCCCACCCCCATTGAGCCAATCCCCCCTCCCCCCGTGATGGGCCCCTTTCGGGGACATATGCCGGTCCACAGGCCCAATGCCACGAGACAGACCGTGCCCTCAGGGCCCGCATACTAAGCCAAATGGGACCCAGCCTGCCCCTGCCCCTCAACGGCTCTGCCCGTGCGCCCCCCCCATCCCCCCCGCCTCGGCCCACAGGGGCTGTGGGGGGCAGCCCTGCCCCCTCCAGTGCAGGGCCGCCTCGCGACACGTGCCGCCATAGCGACAGACGGCGGTGCCGCAGCGCAGGGGCGGTCCCAGGGGCAGGCCCCTCATGCTCTGAGGAGTCCCACGGCCCTGTGCCGAGGGGGTGGACGTGCCTCGAGTGGGGCTTGAGCATGCAGCCGCATTGTCTGTGGACAGTGATGCACATCGACACGCGGAGGGGCTGGGGCCGAATGGTGCAGGAGTACCCCGCTCCCTCTCGCACACCCCCGCACCCACAGTGATCGTGTCCCCTTCTGCCGCGGCCTGTCACCAAATGACGCCCCCACGACCCCCAAAGAAAGGCAATGTGCTGGGACACAAACCCGGACTTTTCCAGTGCAACTGGATTGTCCCTGGCCTAAAAGTCATCTTCGGTGCCATGGCCGTTTGGAGCAAGTGACAGTGCCCCCTCCGGCCACAGGGACTGTGCACAACACATTCAAAGCACCAAGAGGGGGCTACAGCAGGGCAATAGCGTTCTCGAACTGCGAATGCCCCATCCCGGTACAGCCCTTGCCCCCACCTTTGCCCTATGCGCATTGCGGGCTCGTCCATACACCCAGTGCCGAACGGCTGCACGGAAATGGGGGGGGGGACGGGATGGGGTGTGATCTCTGAGCCTCGCGGTCGGTGTGCATCGTGGTCATGCCTCCATGGCCCATGTATCCAACGTCGATACCGGGCTGCCTCCAAAGGCGTGGGCCGCACGTCAAGCGAACTGCTGAGCGGAGGCCTATCACCAGGACTCCACTAGTGCGGCCCCACAGCTGGTCAGCACTGTGAAAAGGGACAGCCAACTCCCTCCCCCTTCTGCTTTAGCTTTAGCTGTTGGGAAGGTGGGGTTTACAGAATGAGCGAGGAGTCTGATGCCGACGAGCTGATGGAGGGTTCCCGTGCCCTCCAAGGAAAGGGAAGTAGAGAGAGAAAGATAGGCCAAGGAGGGGGAGGGAGGGCACAGGGTGGTGAGAGGCCGAGGGGCACCACCGCTGATGGAGGGAAAGGGTCCAAGGGAAGGGCAATGGATGGCGATCGGCAAATAGGCGCCGCTAACTGCAGACGAGAACAACACACCATGACGGGTTTGTGAGCCACCAGAACAGCCAGATACCACTAGGGGACATCCTTGACTGTATGAGACTCCGAACCATTGGGAATTTGCGATTCAAAGGACGGGTTGTGAGCCACTAAAACACCCAGATACCACTGGGGAACATCCCTGACTGTATGAGACTTTGAGCCATTGGGAATTTGAATTTCAAAGGACGGGTTGTGAGCCACCAGAACACCCAAATACCACTGGGGAACATCCCTGACCATTTGAGACTTTGAACCATTGGGAATTTGCGATTCAAAGGACGGGTTTCTGAGCCACCAGAACACCCAAATACCACTGGGGGGCATCCCTAACTGTATGAGACTTTGAATCATTGGGAATTTGAATTTCAAAGGACGTGTTTGTGAGCCACCAGAACACCTAGATACCACCCGGGGACATCCCTGACTGTATGAGACTTTGAGCCATTGGGAATTTGCGATTCCAAGGACGGGTTTCTTAGCCACCAGAACACCCAGATACCACTGGGGAACATCCCTGACTGTATGAGACTTTGAGCCATTGGGAATTTGAATTTCAAAGGACGGGTTGTGAGCCACCAGAATACCTAGATACCTCTGGGGAACATCCCTGACTGTATGAGACTCTGAACCATTGGGAATTTGAATTTCAAAGGACGGGTTTTTGAGCCACGAGAAAACCTAGATACCACTGGGGAACATCCCTGACTGTATGAGACTTTGAACCATTTGCCTTGTGAGGAGAACTTGGACATGTGCCTGCAGGTTACTCTGGTGCATGGTAGTGCAGCGGGTACTGCCACACCGGAGCAACTCAGGATCAATTTGTTGCATATATAGTCCAGAAAACTAGATGTCACAGTGGTAGTGGAGATGTTGCGTCAGATCTAGCATAAAAAGATTCGCGGAGTCAGGCAGTGTGGCTAACTGGTATGTCTCCTACAGAGGTGTGACGCGCATGCATGTGTGTGTTTTGCTTACGTGTAGACCTGTCTCTCAGTTGTTCCGCTGTGAAACCCTTCGCAGACAGGTAATACAACCCTTTTCGAATGTGTTTTAGCCCTGCAGTGCTTCCGTGCGCAACTCTGGCTCTATCCACGCAGGCACACCACCAATTGTAGATAACTGATTCACCCAGAACTCATACGAGGACTTGAAGTGGTTGCAGTTTGCAGCACATCTGTTGTACACTATGCGACAGTTGCTCGGAAGCAAGGGTTCACCACAGAACATCTATGGTTAATGGACGCGCATTACCGTGACTCACCATGCCACATGCACCTGTGCTTTGTGCGTTTCTCTCTTTCTAGGCCCCTGATGACAATGTTACTGTTGTTGACCCTCTTGGGGTGTATGCCCGCGAGTATTGGTTCCATGGTGCCCTGCTAGAATTTGACTGACCTCTTCCTAAACTACGACGGCTTTGGTGGAATACACAAGTATGAGGGAAATTTGCCACTTTATGAACGCCATATGCCACCATGCAATCAGAAGATTACTATGCTTGAGATTGGTGTGCAAAGTGGCGGAGGGGCATATTGGTGGAAGCAGTACTATGGTTCGCATGCCACATATGTAGGACTTGACATTGATCCACGTTGCAAGCGGGGTCACGATCCGGCAAAAGGTGTTTACATTGAGATAGGCTCACAACTTGATGTAAATCACCTCGAAGAGAGGTTGTTAGATCAAGCACCGGGGTACCCTTTTTTGGGGGGGGGGTTGGGTGGGGGGGGGGGGGCAAAACTTCTTTGTGTATTGCGGCCGCTGTGTGTGTATTTGGAACTTGTCCTGAAGAACTTTTTTCTTGTATATGGACCCCCTAACCCATGGCGGGGGTCCTGGGTCCCAACTCCAGGTACCCCCAGTCAACCCCCCCTATATGGCCCCTCGCCAATGAGGACTTACCCGTTTTCACGCTGGATAGGCTGGTGAAGGTTTTTGAAATCACCTCGCAGAGGTTGTTAGATCAAAGCCAGGCAGGCGTATATATGGGGAAAACGCCACATACCCCCCCATTTTGCCCTTTTTGGGCCTATTCGCGTACCCTACCCCAAGGGGTTGAATTGTTGGTTTAACCCCTTGTAAAATCATTATTTTGTCCAATAAACGCATCCCCCAATGAGTTTTTGGTCCGGACCCCCCCAGACCCCCCCCAGCTTGAGCCTTTGAAGGGGGGGGGGGGGTGGGGGGGTGGGGGGGGGTCAAAAATGTCGAAAAAATGACCCCCCCTTTTTTTGGGTCGAAAATCATGAATCTTTTGGTTTTTTCGATTTTGAGCCGAAAAAGTGTTTCCGGGTCCGGACTCCATGGGGTTTGTATGGGGTGGAGTGGGACGAGCGCTTATGCAGTTTATGCACTTTTCAGCCATTTTTGCTATGTGTGCGGTTTTGGCGACCTCAGTGATCCCGTGGTACCCACTTTGAGGGGTGTGAGTGGGGATGTTGTGACAATATATGCCTACTAGGATATGGAAGGACATTTTTTGCAGTCTCTAGCTGTGCCGAGGGCCAGTCCATGCCGGTGCCAAAGACGCGAAATGACTATTTCCACGAATAATGGCCTAGTGAATAGGCCGGTACCCAACCTGCTTATGCAGTTTTTCACCCTAGGCAGCTCAAAATCGAAGTTTTCGAAACTTGTTATTATGATATTGTGACCACACAATGTGATCATCCAAGGTATGTAAAGCATGTTTTAGGCCGTTTTTACACGACTTTCACCCTATTTGGGTATTGGCTGCACGGTGGGGGGGGGGGGGGGGGCTGGCAAGGCCAGGGTGAAAACTGCATGAGCACGTTGTGTACCAAACCCCTGGGAGCCCCCCCCCCCCAGCGACCTAATACCCAAATAGGGTGAAAAACACATAAATACAGCCTAAAACATGCTTTACATACCTTGGATGGTCATTTTGGGTGATCACAATATCATAAAAACAAGTTTCGAAAACTTACATTTTTGAGCTGCCCAGGGTGAAAAACAGCATAAGCAGGTTGTGTACCAATCCCTTGGAGAATCCCCCCCCCCGTTCGGCCAATACCAAAATGGGGTCAAAGACATGTAAATACGGCCTAAAACATGGTTTACATACCTTGGATGGTCATTTTAAGTGGTCACAAGATCAAAAAAATAAGTTTCAAAAACTTCGATTTTTCAGCTGCCCGGGGTGAAAACTGCATAAGCAGGTTGCGTACCAATCCCTTGGGAGACCCCCCCCCCCCCCCCCCGCGGCCCAATACCCAAATAGGGTGAAAAACATGTAAAGACGGCCTAAAATATGCTTTACATACCTTGCATGGTCATTTTAAGTGGTCACAATATCAAAAAAATAAGTTTCAAAAAAACCTTCAATTTTTGGGCTGTCCAAGGTGAAAACTGCATAAGCAGGTTGCGTACCAATCCCTTGGGAGACCACCCCCCCCCCCCCCCCCCCGGCCCAATACCCAAATAGGGTGAAAAACATGGAAATAGGGCCTAAAACATGCTTTACACACTTTGGATGATCACTTTTGGTGATCACAATATCAAAAAAGTAAGTTTCGAAAACCTCGATTTTTGAGCTGGCCACGGTGAAAAGCTGCATAAGCAGGTTGTGCACCAATCCTCATCTGTTCTTTGGATTTTTCCTTTCAGGGTGTGATAATATTATTTTACTTATCTGTTGTTTGTATTTTTCTCTTCAGGGTGTGATAGTATTATTTTACTCATCTGTTCTTTGAATTTTTCCTTTCAGGGTGTGATAATATTATTTTACTCATCTGTTGTCTGGATTTTTCCTTTCAGGGTGTCATAATATTATTTTACTCATCTGTTGTTTGAATTTTTCCTTTCAGGGTGTGATAATATTATTTTACTCATCTGTTGTTTGGATTTTTCTTTTCAGGGTGTGATGATATTATTTTACTCATCTGTTGTTTGGATTTTTCCTTTCAGGGTGTGATAATATTATTTTACTCAACTGTTCTTTGAATTTTTCTTTTCAGGGTGTGATTGCGTGTTTTTCACCCGATTTGGGTATTAGGTCCGGGGGGGGGGGGGGGCTTCCAAGGGATTGGTACACAACCTGCTTATGCACTTTTTCACTATGGGCAGCTCAAAAATCGAAGTTTTCGAAACTTGTTTTTTTGATGTTGTGACCACTTAAAATGACCATCCAAGGTATGTAAAGCATGTTTTAGGCCGTATTTACGTGTTTTTCACCCTATTTGGGTGTTAGGTCCGGGGGGGGGGGTCTCCCAAGGGACGGGTGCACAACCTGCTTATGCAGTTTTTCAACCCGGACAGCTCAAAAATCGAAGTTTTTGAAACTTTTTTTTTTGATATTGTGACCACCCAAAATGACATTTCAAGCTATGCAAAGCATATTTTAGGCCGTATTTACGTGTTTTTCACCCTATTTGGGTGTTGGGTCCGGGGGGGGGGGGGGTGTCTCCCAAGGGACGGGTGCACAACCTGCTTATGCACTTTTTCACTATGGGCAGCTCAAAAATCGAAGTTTTCGACACTTGTTTTTTTGATATTGTGACCACCTAAAATGACCATCCAAGGTATGTAAAGCATGTTTTAGGCCGTATTTACGTGTTTTTCACCCTTTTTGGGTGTTAGGTCGGGGGGGGGGGGGGGTCTCCCAAGGGACGGGTGCACAACCTGCTTATGCAGTTTTTCACCCCGGACAGCTCAAAAATGGAAGTTTTCGAAACATATTTTTTTGATATTGTGACCACCCAAAATGACCATCCAAGGTATGTAAAGCATGTTTTAGGCCGTATTTACGTGTTTTTCACCCTATTTGGGTATCAGGTCGGGGGGGGGGGGGGGGGGCTCCCAAGGGACGGGTGCACAACCTGCTTATGCAGTTTTTCACCCCGGACAGCTCAAAGATGGAAGTTTTTGAAACTTGTTTTTGTGATATTGTGATCACCTAAAATGACCATCCAAGGTATGTAAAGCATGTTTTAGGCCGTATTTACGTGTTTTTCACCCGATTTGGGTATTAGGTCCAAGGGGGGGGGGGTCTCCCAAGGGATTGGTACACAACCTGCTGATGCAGTTTGTCACCTTGGGCACCTCAAAAATGGAAGTTTTCGAAACTTGTTTTTTTGATACCGTGATCACCTAAAATGATCATCCAAGGTATGTAAAGCATGTTTTAGCCGGTATTTATGTAGTTTCCACCCTATTTTGGGTGTGTGTTGCTCGCGGTAGATTCTCTGCGAGGTGGACTTGCCGAAGGCAATAGAATTTTTCCTTTCAGGGTGTGATAATATTATTTTACTCATCTGTTCTTTGGATTATTCCTTTCAGGGTGTGATAATATTATTTTACTCATCGGTTCTTTGGATTTCTCCTTTCAGGGTGTGATAATATTATTTTACTCATCTGTTCTTTGGATTTTCTCCTTTCAGGGTGCGATAATATTATTTTACTCATCTGTTCTTTGGATTTTTCCTTTCAGGGTGTGATAATATTGTTATACTCATCTGTTGTTTGAATTTTTCCTTTCAGGGTGTGACAATAGTATTTTACTCATCTGTTCTTTGGATTTTTCCTTTCAGGGTGTGATAATATTATTTTACTCATCTGTTCTTTGGATTTTTCGTTTCAGGGTGTGATAATATTATTTTACTCATCTGTTGTTTGGATTTTTCTTTGCAGGGTGTGATGATATTATTTTACTCATCTGTTGTTTGGATTTTCTCCTTTCAGGGTGTGATAATATTATTTTACTCAACTGTTCTTTGAATTTTTCCTTTCAGGGTGTGATAATATTATTTTACTCATCTGTTCTTTGGATTTTTCCTTTCAGGGTGTGATAATATTATTTTACTCATCGGTTCTTTGGATTTCTCCTTTCAGGGTGTGATAATATTATTTTACTCATCTGTTCTTTGGATTTTCTCCTTTCAGGGTGCGATAATATTATTTTACTCATCTGTTCTTTGGATTTTTCCTTTCAGGGTGTGATAATATTGTTATGCTCATCTGTTGTTTGAATTTTTCCTTTCAGGGTGTGACAATAGTATTTTACTCATCTGTTCTTTGGATTTTTCGTTTCAGGGTGGGATGATGTTATTGTACTCATCTGTTCTTAGGAGTTTTCGTTTCAGGGTGTGATAATATTGTTTTACTCATCTGATCTTTCCCTTTCAGGGTGTGATAATATTATTTTACTCATCTGTTCTTTGGATTTTTCCTTTCAGGATGTGATAATATTATTTTACTTATCTGTTGTTTGTATTTTTCTCTTCAGGGTGTGATAGTATTATTTTACTCATCTGTTCTTTGAATTTTTCCTTTCAGGGTGTGATAATATTATTTTACTCATCTGTTGTCTGGATTTTCTCCTTTCAGGGTGTCATAATATTATTTTACTCATCTGTTCTTTGGATTTTTCGTTTCAGGGTGTGATAATATTATTTTACTCATCTGTTGTTTGGATTTTTCTTTTCAGGGTGTGATGATATTATTTTACTCATCTGTTGTTTGGATTTTTCCTTTCAGGGTGTGATAATATTATTTTACTCATCGGTTCTTTGGATTTCTCCTTTCAGGGTGTGATAATATTATTTTACTCATCTGTTCTTTGGAAGTTCATCTTTTCAGGGTGCGATAATATTATTTTACTCATCTGTTCTTCGGATTTTTTCTTTCAGGGTGTGATAATATTGTTATACTCATCTGTTGTTTGAATTTTTCCTTTCAGGGTGTGACAATAGTATTTTACTCATCTGTTCTTTGGATTTTTCCTTTCAGGGTGGGATAATGTTATTGTACTCATCTGTTCTTAGGAGTTTTCGTTTCAGGGTGTGATAATATTATTTTACTCATCTGTTCTTTTCTTTTCAGGGTGTGATAATATTATTTTACTCAACTGTTGTCTGGATTTTTCCCTTCAGGGTGTGATAATATTATTTTACTCATCTGTTGTTTGAATTTTTCTTTTCAGGGTGTGATAATATTATTTTACTCATCTGTTCTTTGGATTTTTCTTTTCAGGGTGTGATAATATTATTTTACTCATCTGTTCTTTGGATTTTTCCTTTCAGGGTGTGATAATATTATTTTACTCATCTGTTGTTTGAATTTTTCCTTTCAGGGTGTGATAATATTATTTTACTCATCTGTTGTTTGAATTTTTCCTTTCAGGGTGTGATAATATTATTTTACTCATCTGTTCTTTTCCTTTCAGGGTGCGATAATATTATTTTACTCATCTGTTGTCTGGATTTTTCCCTTCAGGGTGTGATAATGTTATTGTACTCATCTGTTCTTTGGATTTTTCGTTTCAGGCTGTGATAATATTATTTTACTCATCTGTTGTTTGGATTTTCTCCTTTCAGGGTGCGATAATATTATTTTACTCATCCGTTCTTTGGATTTTCTTTTCAGGGTGTGATAACATTATTTTACTCATCTGTTGTTTGAATTTTTCCTTTCAGGGTGTGATAATATTATTTTACTCATCTGTTCTTTTCCTTTCAGGGTGTGATAATATTATTTTACTCATCTGTTGTCTGGATTTTTCCCTTCAGGGTGTGATAATGTTATTGTACTCATCTGTTCTTTGGATTTTTCGTTTCAGGCTGTGATAATATTATTTTACTCATCTGTTGTTTGGATTTTTCTCTTCAGGGTGTCATAATATTATTTTACTCATCTGTTCTTTGGATTTCTCCTTTCAGGGTGTGATAATATTATTTTACTCATCTGTTCTTTGGATTTTCTCCTTTCAGGGTGCGATAATATTAATTTACTCATCTGTTGTTTGAATTTTTCCTTTCAGGGTGTGATAATATTATTTTACTCATCTGTTGTTTGACTTTTTCCTTTCAGGGTGTGATAGTATTATTTTACTCATCTGTTCTTTGGATTTTTTCTTTCAGGGTGGGATAATGTTATTGTACTCATCTGTTCTTAGGTGTTTTCGTTTCAGGGTGTGATAATATTATTTTACTCATCTGTTCTTTGGATTTTTCCTTTCAGGGTGTCATAATATTATTTTACTCATCTGCTCTTTGGATTTCTCGTTTCAGGGTGTCATAATATTATTTTCCTCATCTGTTCTTTGGATTTTCTCCTTTCAGGGTGCGATAATATTATTTTACTCATCTGTTGTTTGGATTTTTCCTTTCAGGGTGTGATAATATTATTTTACTCATCTGTTGTTTGAATTTTTCTTTTCAGGGTGTGATAATATTATTTTACTCATCTGTTGTTTGGATTTTTCCTTTCAGGGTGTGATAATATTATTTTACTCATCTGTTCTTTTCCTTTCAGGGTGTGATAATATTATTTTACTCATGTGTTCTTTGGATTTTTCCTTTCAGGGTGTGATAATATTATTTTACTCATCTGTTGTTTGAATTTTTCCTTTCAGGGTGTGATAGTATTATTTTACTCATCTGTTCTTTGGATTTTTCCTTTCAGGGTGTGATAATATTATTTTACTCAACTGTTGTCTGGATTTTTCCCTTCAGGGTGTGATAATATTATTTTACTCATCTGTTCTTTTCCTTTCAGGGTGTGATAATATTATTTTACTCATCTGTTCTTTGGATTTTTCCTTTCAGGGTGTGATAATATTATTTTACTCATCTGTTGTTTGAATTTTTCCTTTCAGGGTGTGATAATATTATTTTACTCATCTGTTCTTTGGATTTTTCCTTTCAGGGTGTGATAATATTATTTTACTCATCTCTTGTTTGAATTTTTCCTTTCAGGGTGTGATGATATTTATTTACTCATCTGTTGTTTGGATTTTTCTTTTCAGGGTGTGATAATATTATTTTACTCATCTGTTCTTTGGATTTTTCCTTTCAGGGTGTGATGATATCATTTTACTCATCTGTTGTTTGAATTTTTCGTTTCAGGGTGTGATAATATTATTTTACTCATCTGTTCTTTGGATTTTTCCTTTCAGGGTGTGATGATATTATTTTACTCATCTGTTGTTTGAATTTTTCCTTTCAGGGTGTGATAATATTATTTTCCTCATCTGTTCTTTTCCTTTCATGGTGTGATAATATTATTTTACTCATCTGTTGTCTGGATTTTTCTCTTCAGGGTGTGATAATGTTATTGTACTCATCTGTTCCTTGGATTTTTCGTTTCAGGGTGTGATAATATTATTTTACTCATCTGTTGTTTGCATTTTTCTCTTCAGGGTATGATAGTATTATTTTACTCATCTGTTCTTTGAATTTTTCCTTTCAGGGTGTGATAATATTATTTTACTCATCTGTTGTCTGGATTTTTCCTTTCAGGGTGTGATAATATTATTTTACTCATCTGTTGTTTGGATTTTTCCTTTCAGGGTGTGATGATATTATTTTACTCATCTGTTGTCTGGATTTTCTCCTTTCAGGGTGCGATAATATTATTTTACTCATCTGTTCTTTGGATTTTTCCTTTCAGGGTGTGATAATATTATTTTACTCAACTGTTCTTTGAATTTTTCCTTTCAGGGTGTGATAATATTATTTTACTCATCTGTTCTTTGGATTTTTCCTTTCAGGGTATGATAATATTATTTTACTCATCTGTTCTTTGAATTTTTCATTTCAGGGTGTGATAATATTATTTTACTCATCTGTTCTTTGGATTTTTCCTTTCAGGGTGTGATAATATTATTTTACTCATCTCTTGTTTGAATTTTTCCTTTCAGGGTGTGATAATATTATTTTACTCATCTGTTCTTTTCCTTTCATGGTGTGTTAATATTATTTTACTCATCTGTTCTTTGGATTTTTCCCTTCAGGGTGTGATAATGTTATTGTACTCATCTGTTCTTTGGATTTTTCGTTTCAGGGTGTGATAATATTATTTTACTCATCTGTTCTTTGAATTTTTCCTTTCAGGGTGTGATAATGTTATTGTACTCATCTGTTCTTTGGATTTTTTCCTTTCAGGGTGTGATAATATTGTTATACTCATCTGTTGTTTGAATTTTTCCTTTCAGGGTGTGATAATGTTATTTTACTCATCTGTTCTTTGGATTTTTCCTTTCAGGGTGTGATGATATCATTTTACTCATCTGTTGTTTGAATTTTTCGTTTCAGGGTGTGATAATATTATTTTACTCATCTGTTCTTTGGATTTTTCCTTTCAGGGTGTGATGATATTATTTTACTCATCTGTTGTTTGAATTTTTCCTTTCAGGGTGTGATAATATTATTTTCCTCATCTGTTCTTTTCCTTTCATGGTGTGATAATATTATTTTACTCATCTGTTGTCTGGATTTTTCTCTTCAGGGTGTGATAATGTTATTGTACTCATCTGTTCCTTGGATTTTTCGTTTCAGGGTGTGATAATATTATTTTACTCATCTGTTGTTTGCATTTTTCTCTTCAGGGTATGATAGTATTATTTTACTCATCTGTTCTTTGAATTTTTCCTTTCAGGGTGTGATAATATTATTTTACTCATCTGTTGTCTGGATTTTTCCTTTCAGGGTGTGATAATATTATTTTACTCATCTGTTGTTTGGATTTTTCCTTTCAGGGTGTGATGATATTATTTTACTCATCTGTTGTCTGGATTTTCTCCTTTCAGGGTGCGATAATATTATTTTACTCATCTGTTCTTTGGATTTTTCCTTTCAGGGTGTGATAATATTATTTTACTCAACTGTTCTTTGAATTTTTCCTTTCAGGGTGTGATAATATTATTTTACTCATCTGTTCTTTGGATTTTCCTTTCAGGGTATGATAATATTATTTTACTCATCTGTTCTTTGAATTTTTCATTTCAGGGTGTGATAATATTATTTTACTCATCTGTTCTTTGGATTTTTCCTTTCAGGGTGTGATAATATTATTTTACTCATCTCTTGTTTGAATTTTTCCTTTCAGGGTGTGATAATATTATTTTACTCATCTGTTCTTTTCCTTTCATGGTGTGTTAATATTATTTTACTCATCTGTTCTTTGGATTTTTCCCTTCAGGGTGTGATAATGTTATTGTACTCATCTGTTCTTTGGATTTTTCGTTTCAGGGTGTGATAATATTATTTTACTCATCTGTTCTTTGAATTTTTCCTTTCAGGGTGTGATAATGTTATTGTACTCATCTGTTCTTTGGATTTTTTCCTTTCAGGGTGTGATAATATTGTTATACTCATCTGTTGTTTGAATTTTTCCTTTCAGGGTGTGATAATGTTATTTTACTCATCTGTTCTTTGGATTTTTCCTTTCAGCGCAGCGGAATCTGGCGAATATTTCCTCCAAAGAATGGAGTGATGCATGCGTCCCTGCAACCCTAAAAAGACTTTGTTCATCAAAACATCTTGATTTGAACAAATTATTTTTCAACAAACCAAGCCACTGTTTGCCACAGCCGCCATTTGCAAACAATTTCCTTGGCCAGATCTGGTGAATGGGGTTCCTGCATGCAGGACCTAAATAGACTGACCTGTTCCTGCATTTTTTTGTACCTAAGCCCTTGGTCAGGATCCTTCGGTAGCGGCGTGTACACTAATGGGGAGGTATAGGAAGGCGGCACAGCGGCCTGGCCCTGTCCTGCCTCTACGCTAACCTCTGTATGCACAGCGTGCAGGACCTTAATCGGCTGTTCTATTCCTGCAACTTTTGGAACCATGGAATTCGGTGCTTCCTTTTTTTGGTGGTGCATGCATGGAAATAAGAAATGTTTCTGAACCAGGGAAATCAGGGTGCTTTTGAACATTGGAGCATTTTCGAATTGTGGTGAAACCCTTGAAGGATGCAAACACCCCTTCCCACCTCCCACCTTGTACACACTGACACCCCCAAGATTGTGGTTACGATGTTTTTGTAGTTGCCTGTTTTAGCAGGGAAACTTGGTGCCCTCCGTCTTGCCACTGCCTCGAATGCCAGAGCATTCAGAACACAGGGCCTGCCACAGGAAGTCATCAGGAGACAGGAAGTAAGGTAGCCTATCCTGAGATCCCAGGAGGTTTTGACCAACATGCCAAATATAGGAACCCGCAGATCGCGGATCCAGAAGATGACCATCTTTAATACGACCGGAACCCTGAACCAACTGCGTGGCCCAACGACCTGTGCTTGTTTCCCTTTGGTAACGTTCCTTTGTTCCCGTGTGTGCTGACTAGGTGACATGTAATGGATAACCACTGAACGAGTCGGTAGCGACCGCATGGAGAGTCCAGGTCGTTTCACTTTTGTTCTGGTTGATACATGGGGCGCTGATCATCACAAAGGGATTTTTGGGCAACTGTGCATAGGCTGATTTGTTGTAATTTATTCTGAAGACGCATGGAATGATCTGGAGCTCAGGAGGTGACGGCCATCATTCACTCGTTCATTCATCGCATACGCAGCACAGCGAAAAGTCCTCGCCTCTTCGTACCACACGCATACAAAGCCGCCCAGATTGCTTTACAGATCCTATCCAATATGCTCGCATTGCTGAGCGCAGAAATATGGGCCACACCCTTTCGCAGCACTTTTACGGCGACAGGCCACACGACACGGCACAGCCACAGGGAACTTAACGTGACGTGGTTGTGTGCGGTGAACCGTCCTTTTTCGTGACCTTGCCCTCTACTTGTGCAAGGGTGGGGGGTGCGGGGGGGGGGGGGGGGGTTAAGGTCGGGTGGTTGGGCAGTCGGAGTTTCAATTGAGGAGTCATAGTCGGACTACACGTGGGCTGAAGCGGATGTGGAGTCGGAGAAAAGGCCACAGCGATCAAGTACTGTCAAGTCTGAAGCCACAGCCAAGCAAGTGCGTCGGGTACAGAGCGGGCCACGTCTTAGCCAAAAGCGTTTTCAAACGGTCCCACGGGCGCAGAAATTCGCTACCAAAAGGAGTCGGCAATTCGAGACAGACCATCACCATCGGTTCTTCGGAGGTCCTTCTTCTGGGCGAAGCCCCTGTTGACAAGGTAAGGGGATATGTGCAGTATTCCCCCCTCCCTGCCCCCTCCATGCGCCTGTGACACGGGGGCGTATGCGAGCCCAGATCCGTTGCCTCATGGCCCTGCCCCCTCCCAGTCCGCCGTCCTTCACTGCTGGTGCTGAGGTTGTGGACTGTGCCTGTGTGTTGGGCAGAGGCCGTTTAAACGGGGACCAGCGCTGGGGCTTGGGGCTTGGGTCTCGCGGTCGGTCACGTATTGCTGAGCTCGGCCGCCGACAGTTTTCAGACACGTCCCCTGCACTCCTTGTGTTCAGCCTCTGTCTCCAAATTTTTGATTTTCCCATATACTGTATTTGCCTCGTGATGCAGAAGTGTGTGAAATGCAACAACACGCACACACTTTGGTGCAACTGATCTGCATTCCCATGCCAAACGTTCCTAACCAAAGCCCAATGGTGGCGATGAATCAACCTGGAAAGGTGATTGTGGTGGAAATGTGTGAAAAATGGTGAAAGTGGGTGAAATTGTTGATGACCCAAGCACTGCCTCACGAGATGATTGTGAAGAAGATGATCAAGACATTTGTGCTTTGTGTTGTCACAAACATCAACACCAAGTATTCTGTGTGGCCACCAATTAGTTGGGACTCGGCCAATATAACATAGTAATTAGAGGCCAAACGGTCAAGTGGGAGCTCTTTCTTGGAGAGTACGTTAGCGCGCCGGGCAAATTTTTCTCTTATCTTCTCCCAGTTCCCCCCACTGTCCGCACTTTTTGTCCCCGCGTTGGGAACACGTTGTTGTTTGAAAACGGAGATTTTGATGCTGCTTTCGCTTGGGGATTTCGCACATTTGAATTGGGAAGTAGCAAGAGTCACTGCCAAAGCTGATTTGAAGCTGTGCATTTGCCCATTCGTCACTGTTCATAGTTGTTCCGAAAAAGCAGTTTTGTTGTCCTTCGCCGTTGTTGGTCGTTATTCATGTACGATTAAGCTGTAAACCCTGCAAAGGTATCAGTTACCAAATCCATCATGTCCACATGCATGCCGATATACTCATTAGGAAAACCACGTTGAGAGACAGCGACGCCCCCTCTTCACGCACACACAGCAATAGAGTTAAATATTGCCAATGCTATCTTCAGACATATGACAAAAAAGCATGGGTGGCAATATGCAAGAACATACCTCACGCAAAAAGCACTACCGCATACCCGTGCCCCGCCTCTCGTGTGGAGGCGTGGCTGAGTACTAGGCGGCATCCGCTGGTGGTGTGACCCAACGAACAAGACAATGCCCCCCCCTCGCCCCCTCTCTGTGAGGGACCGGCCCGCCTTAGTGGGATGCGGACGCACCGAAGGACACCGTTTGGGTCTGCCTCAGGCTCTGAGTGCCACACTCCATTTGGGATGGGGCACGGTCTTGGTGGTGCGTTGTTGCAGGGGAGAGGGCTGTGTGCGGTCTCAGCCCATCGCAGAGGGACAGGGCCCATAGCCAAGGCACTTGAGGTCAGGAGGCACCGCCTTGTTGCCCCCCCCCCCCCCCGGGCTGAACATTGATGCATATGCTTACCAGGATGTGCCTGTGTGGAGCGCTTTGTGACTTGCGTACGACCCCCCAGGGCTTTGCCTGAGCATGTGAGGGGGAGGGGGGGTCCAGAGGGGGGGGGGGGGGGGCGCCGAAACGTACCCAAAAGTGAGCAATAGAAAACGGGTTGGCCAATGACCCATTCAGTAGATTGAAATGTCATGTTTGGCAAGAAACAAAGCAACATCATCTTGCAGGTCTATTCAGGGCAAACACAAAAAAGGGGGACAACGCACATTACCAGCCAAATCAGGGATCTCCAATGTCAATCAGGATTATATTCCCCTGAAATGGAGTCCATATCACATGCAGAATACAACGTACTTCACGGTCTTGTGCTGCCATTTCCTGTACCACACGGACAAACTTGCTCAGCCTTGCCATTTGTACACTCAAAACGAGTGTGGACCATGCTTTTTGTGCGTTGTCGTTGTCTGCTCCTTGTCTCTTCACTTTGGTGAGCTTTTCTTTGACCCTCATATGAAGTAGCGTGTTGATTACATCTTCGTGTTTCATGCCGAGCTGTGGTTCGACCGGGGAGCGGAAAAACACAGACAACGGCCGCTGGGTCCCCTGGAGGCATGCATGTGGTAGTAGTGGGTCGTGCGCAGGCCCCCACCCCTTGGGTAGCCCCCCCCCCCCAACTGCCCCCCACAAGTTTTGACCGATAGCTGGGGGGTGGGTCGCATCAAGACCGATTGTAGTTGCCCCCCCGTGCCTCCGGCGCCCTGCGGCAATTTGTTCGAGCAGGTGCCGCAGCCCAACCGCCCAGCGATGTCGGCGGGTCGATGGGGGCCCAAGTGTCACTTGGCGAGGCCGTGGCTTATCGCTTGTGGGCCACTATGCTCCAGAGCCAGCGGGTGTACAACAGCCGGTACAAGGCACAGGAGCAAAGTGCCCGTGCAAGGGATAACCTCAACTAGCTGCGGTGGGAGCAGGCAGTACAGCAATGAGGTGCCGAGTTTGCTCACAGGGGCATCAAACTTACCACCCATGAAGGAGTCGTGAAGTGGGTGGCCAGCAATGGGAACCATGTCCCAGTCATGGCCACACCTTCCGAGGACTGCCGTCGGTGCGCCGACCTGCGCAAGCCAAAGGCGGAGCGAAAGCACGGGCACTTCTAGTGCTCCTATTGCAGCTGAGTGTTTCCCAAGGGCCAGCCAGGTGGTCCGAGTCACCCACCGAAGCTAAATCGGCGTGCCCACGGGCTGCTTTATGGGTGACACCCCCCTTGGCTGTGGGCACCCAGGGACCTAAGCCGATTTGGGGGCAAGAGGCTGGGTCGTATCGAGAGGCTCGTGCCATCTGGGATGCAGCGGCACCTTCTCTGCACCACACCCACCACTCCTGAGTCCGAGGCCCTTACCCAAACCATCCTCAGCACCACCCAAAAAGCGAGCAAAGCAGGGACAGGGCTAACTGCACCATTTCGGCTACGCATGACCCATGACCCATGAACTCTCCTCCCCTTTTGTATGTATACCTTTCGCCCGTACATTGCATGGGGTGGTGCCCCGGCCCTGAACATTGTTCGAACTGGTCTACGTTAATAAAAAAAAAACAATAGTTTAATATACAGTGTGACCTCTTGTCGTTCTCAGAACTCTCTGAGTTTTTGCCTCGCAGTTTGAGCATTATTTCGTGCATGATATCAACCCGCCCCCCAAATCGGCCGCCGAATTCGGCTGATTTCGCCGATTTGTTCTGCAGATTTGTTGGGTTTCTGGATTTTGCCGATTTGTTCTCCCAACTTCCAAACAGCTGGAACACTTATCACCGATTGACTTAACACCTATGGCTCACCATGGTCTGCCTTGAGGGACATTACATACACACGGGAGTGCAGCCACAGTGGTGTGCAAATTGGTATATCCCCATTCAGTGTTTGAGCTGAGTGCAGTGCCGATTCTTGCACGGTCAGGGGTGGGGTGCCTGGACTTTTGTATGTGCCGTGTGCTGTTACAGTTCATTGTTCAGCCGCGGGGGGGGGGGCATAGGCAAAACGATGACTGGACTCCCCCCCCCCCTCCCTGGTGCACAGTATAGCTGTTCTCCACAGCTAGGGTCGGTCGCCCTGCCCCAGAGGACACCCCCCCCCAGCAAAACATGCAAAACCAGTCAAACACGGAAACGCCACAACAAACAAACCGAAAAGCTGCAGGATAGCACAAATCGTAGCAGAGGGCTTGAAAGCCTCACGGCAGTAAAACCGCAGGTGTGTGTGTGTGCGTGTGTGCGCGCGCGCATGACCGTAGTGGCTTGAGCCATAAGTCGCAACGCCACCAGGCGGCGTGGTGTGGTGTGCTGAAGGCGCTGTTACCAGAAGGCAATGGCCGGGATGTCTACCCAAGGGTACAGGTAAACGGGAGGGCTGTGTGTCTTAGTGCGCGCTGTGTGTTGTTGTACAGCCGGGACCTGTGCACAGTCGCACTTGGCCGGTATTGCTCTGCCGACGCATGTGCACTGTCACACAGGGTCTAGTAGGCCCACTGCTCCGTGTGTGCCGCGCTGCACCATCAGTACTTTGTGTGCGGTGCCGCACTGCTTCGTGCTGTGCACTACACTGCACTGTGTGTGCCCTGCCGCACTGCACTTGTGGGCAGTGGGCAGTGGGCAGCAGACGCCTGACCTCTGACGCCCTCTATTGCGTCAGTCTGAGGTATGAGGTCTGAGGAGTGCAGGTCAAGCCCCCCCCCCCCCTTCCCACGACCAGAGGTGCGCTTCTGTGGCTACGTACCAACACATCACAAGCAAACAAATAACGGAGCAGAGCTTTGGGCAGCCGTGGAAGCCTTACAGGGATTCTGGGTGCCAAAACTGGCAATCCTCACCGACTCGCAGTACCTGCAGTTGGGAGCGACTGGCAGGGCCCAACACTGGAAGTCAAAGGGATGGACAACCACATCTAGGAAACTGCAAGTCCATGTCCCAGTCTGGGAAAAGCTGCTCCAGGAAATGGCGACGCCGGGAAGAGAAGTCAGGTGGGAACATGTCCCAGCACATGTCAACGTGCAGGGAAATGAGGTGGCGAATGGATTGGCCATGGAAGGCATGTGTTCAAGCCCACTGTGGTCTCAGCATGTTGCACCAAATTCATCATCGGGGTCAGAGTCCACGGTAGGCTTGAGGGGAGGGTCGGGATCAGAGTCAGAGGGCACCAGGGCACTCTGGTCATCCTTGAGTATGGTACCCATGGACAGTGATGAACTGACAGGGGAAGCATCCGGGGAGCCAGCGCCACGTGAAATGGGACCATACTCCTCAAGCGGTACAGAAAGTGAGGAAATGAGGACAGGACACACACACCAGGGAGTGCTGTCGAGTGCACTGTCAGCAGCGGACACACTGTCCTTCAGCACAGATGTGAGTGACACCAGGAGGCAGCGCAAGAAGCGAAGGCTCAGGAAACGCAGGAACCCAGGACAGGGTCGATAATGACAGAGCCAGTGGCCCTTGCACAATGGCGCGGACATCTCACAGGTTCCAAGCACAACAATGCATGTCTGAAATCTGTGTTCTGACGCAGAGTTTACATCACACGAGCTGCGTTTTGTCGCAGTGAGCAGCAACACGCACAGGAGAACTCCAAGCAGCTGAAAGCCGCGTCCTGTCGCGGACAGGCACCCAGGCGTTATGCCGTCTGGAAGGACACAGCAGGAGAAGGGATCACATCAGCAGCGGTACGGCCCATACACACACATCCAGCCAACCCCAAAGAAGGTCAAGCCTCAGCAAGAACGCCAGCATTTCAAAGTGCAAGCACTGAGTCAGCTGGACGCCATCGCGAACGAAGGACTGCAAGCAGTTGAAGCAGAGCTGACCACAATGGCCTGGGCCCGCAACCAGCAGATCTGGCTCCGACTGGACCAACCACATGACACCAGGATGCACTGTGAGATTGTGGACAACCATGGGGAACCATTGCTGATGAGCAATCAGGAGCTCTACTCGGTGATGGTCCAGATCAACTGGACCCTGAAGTCCCAGGCTCTGGCGAACATGCAGGTCCAGTGGCGACCCAAAAGTGCAGGCAAGTGGCACCCGTTCCAGTGGGAGGCGATCCTCCACTGTCCGACGGCAGAGGGACACAGAGCGGTGCCCTCCTCGGTGAGCAGAACTGGAGATTGCATGCATGTGTGGCTGGCAGACCGAGCGGACCTCTTGCGGTTGTTCCAAAGAACGCTCTTCAGGCAGGCGGACCCGGTACCCGGGGACGCTGTGCGGTTCCTCTACACGCTGCTGAACACACCCCCATGCGAAAGAAGATACGCATGACAGGGGGTGACACACAAGAGAAGAAGATTGGAGCGCATGGTGCAGATACCCCATCGTCGTGGCTTAGTGGATACACCACACCTCTTCTGTCCCGTGGAGGATGGTTCGAACCCCGGGGGGGATAGAGATGCACCGAACGACCCGAACCCCCCTTTCTTCATTTGGGCTCGAGAGAGAGAGAGAGAGAGAGAAAGAGAGGGAGAGAGGGTAGAGCACAGTGGGAAAGGAACAGAGAGGAGCAACAGGAGAGATAGAGCAGGAGAGAGCAAGAGAGATTGGGAGGGAGAGAGTAGGAGAGAGACCCACAGAGCAAGAGACCGGGGCTAACCGGCGCAAAGGGAGGGTGGTGGGTTCGAGCTGACCAGGGTAAATGGGACGCCATGACATCACGGAACAGTCAAGAAGTGGAAAACAGGGCGCCGTAGCGCCCCTGAGCCACAGGCTCGACACGTCGTCACGTGTTGAACAGCCGAAGCATGACTGGGGCTGCGAGAGTGCGGCCCGCGTGAGGCAGCTGGAAGCCAGTGGGCAAGAACAAGTGGACAACATGCGCAAGAATGGTGTCGAGCGAAAAAGGTAGACGCCACACACGACAAGGCAATGAACTGTTGAGACACATGACAGATGGAGCACAAGCTGAAGTGTTGCAAGTGCTGAAGTGTTGAGACGCCTTTGCACCAACACAGGCGCCTTTGCGCCCCTGGGGCACGACAACGACACGTCCTTACGTGCCAGGGAAAGAGTGCAAGGCAGGGGCATGACCTGCAGGGCAAGGGTTAGAGTCTAACCGGCACTGTGGGTGGGTGGTGGGTTTGAGCTGACCTCACTGTTCAGAGGAGCAGAGCCAATGCACAGTCAGAAACCACCTGGTGTGGTACAGAACTGGACTACGCTGCAGTGCAGCAAGCATGACATTGAACAATGTGGTTATGACCATGCGCCTGTGACACGGGGGCGTATGCGAACCCAGTTTCCGTTGCCTCATGGCCCCTTCCCACGGCATGGAACAGATGAGGACAAGGGAGCTGGCCCCCCGCGGTGGACAGCACAGGTGTGCCTCCCTTTCGAGCGGCTTGTGGGTGGTGCCCTATGCCGGGCGGAACCCTCTATGACCCGTAAGGGGCGAGGGCCAGTGGCGAAGCCACCAGTGGTGGGTCCCGCAGCTGACGCCAGGCGTGGGTCACAGACAGCCCTGAGCAAGCCCCCCACGGGTAGGTGTCGTGAACCACTTGTGGGTACTCAGTCAGATCGCTCAGGGAGGGTACTCAGTCAGATCGCTCAGGGAGGGTGCTCAGTCAGATCGCTCAGGGAGGGTACTCAGTCAGATCGCTCAGGGAGGGTGCTCAGTCAGATCGCTCAGGGAGGGTACTCAGTCAGATCGCTCAGGGAGGGTACTCAGTCAGATCGCTCAGGGAGGGTATGCCCTATGCCGGGCGGAACCCTCCATTACTGGTGGCTGGCGAGACCTGCGGGTGAAGCCCGTGAGGAGGCCTCCCAGGGTGCCGCGCCCCCCGAAGTGGCCTGCAGCGTGCGCCGTCCTAGACACGGTGCCCGCACAAGGGGCAGGAGCACCAGGGGAAGGGGGATGGGTGGGACAGGGGAGGGAGACACAGCTGCCACCCCCCCCCCCCCCCAACCCGCCTGGGGGCACCAGCCGGCCCCGTGTCTCAAACACGGAAACACTGCAACAAACAAACCGAAAAGCTGCAGGATAGCACAAATCGTAGCAGAGGGCTTGAAAGCCTCACGGCAGTAAAACCGCAGGTGTGTGTGTGTGCGCGCGCATGACCGTAGTGGCTTGAGCCATAAGTCGCAACGCCACCAGGCGGTGTGGTGTGGTGTGCCGAAGGCGCTGTTACCAGAAGGCAATGGCCGGGACGCCGGCTGCTGCCCCGACCCTGAGCCCTTCACGGGGAAGGTCAGGGGCTGGCAACGCGCCGCCCCGAGACCGCAGGGCATACAAAACCAAACCAAACCCCTTCCCATCCCGTACATGTCTTCTCCCCCTCCACTTGCTCAATAGTTGGCTGGATGGCGCCTCAGTGAGGGGCCGGCAGGACAGATATGATTGCTGACTCATGTCTGCCCTAATGTCGCATAGCACAGGAAACCGGGATCAGAGTTTGGGGCCAGGGGGGCTGGGCATCGCCAGCCCCCCTCCCCCCCTACTCCCTCTGTCGGCCCAAATTTAAGCCACCACAAAGTGAGGGTGCAGGCCGTGGGCTGGCCCCCCTTTGGGAGCCAGGAAACGGGGCGGCAGGCTTTTGCTGCACCCCCCCCCCCCTGGGGAAAGGGGAGGCCAGGGAGAACGCCTGGGCGCCCCCCCCCCCCCCCAGCAGCAAGGCCTCGACCGGTCCCGGGATCACAGGTAAAATCCCAGCCGGAGACAAACGCTAGGTTTACCCCGCGCCATTTCCCACCACGGGTCCCGGTGGTTGAGTGGTTATGCATCCAGCACGCATCCAGGAACCCCAGTGCAAATCCCGGGAGCACAGGTTGTATCTCACCTGAGACAAACGCCTAGAAGTCCCAGTTTTCCCTGAACCGTTTTACCATCACGGGTCCCGGTGGTTGAGTGGTTATGCATCCAGCCACGTATCCAAGAACCCCCAGTTCGAATCAAGGGAGCACAGGTTGTACCTCACCTGAGACAAACGCCTGGAAGTCCCAGTTCTTTGCCCAGCCCCCTACCATCCTTTCTCACCCGGCATCAGGGAGCACAGGTTGTACCACGCATGTGACAAACGCTTGGGAATCCTCAAGGAATGCCCCGCCCCCTGTCCATACGTGTCTGCCAGGGAATCGGGTCACAGCCACCGTCCCGGAAGGTCGCTGCCGGTGGCTGGTCGCAACTGTGATGCAGCGCCTGTACACGCCCGGGCTCACTACCACTACCACTACCCCTTCCCCACCCATTCGCATCTGTACCCCCCCCCTCCCCCCAATGCTGAGGGGGGGGCTGTCACTGGGCAACCGTACCCCAGGGGCTCCTGGGGGCCGGTTGTGCGCAGGGTGGGGGATGACAAGGGGCTGGTGGTGCGGGGGAATGGAGTGGGTCGGGGACGAGACACGAGTTGTTCGCGCCGTGGTGCAACCCACCGCAGGCGAAGCGGCAGCGCATGTCCTACGACTCTGACCCCCGTGCGGGCTGTTCTAGCAACGGCCATCACCACTGCGGTTGACTGGTTCCGGGAAATGGAACCTTTGACCGTGCACCCACAGCCCCCCTCATCCTCAACACCCGGGTCTGGGTGCCCATTCAGCACACCCTCACCCCCTGGAACGCGAAGGTGTAGGTTCCACCTAGAAGGTGTAGTTCCACCTACACCTTCGCTTGGCTCACCTTACTTCGGTGTCACCCCCAGTGGAGCACATCTTTGCATATTAGGACCCAGACCCCATCCCCCAGAACGTCAGGTGTCACCCTTCCCAAGAACCCAGCCTCCAAAACGCCCGGCATAGGTACAGTGGGCCCACTAAACGGCGTACAACCAAACCGCAGCGAAGGGCAACACTCCCCCCCCCCCCCCGTGCCGCTCCCTTCACCACGTCCCCCACCTCGGCGCCCAACGCACATCGAATTCACACACACAGACACCCCTTGAACACGAGTGTATCATCCGCATACAGGTAACATTTGGCGGCCGGAACCGGCATCCCGAAGCTGTGGATCGGTGTGCTAGGGAACGGCCTGCCAGCGAGGCCAGAAGAACCATTGGACACGTGGTTTTGCTGAGAGTCTGTAGGAAGCGTAGTGTATGTTGTTGAACCTCGCAGTTTGAGCATTATTTCGTGCATGATATCAACCCGCCCCCCAAATCGGCCGCCGAATTCGGCTGATTTCGCCGATTTGTTCTGCGGATTTGTTGGGTCCCTGGATTTTGCCGATTTGTTCTCCCAACTTCCAAACAGCTGGAACACTTATCACCGATTGACTTAACACCTATGGCTCACCATGGTCTGCCTTGAGGGACATTACATACACACGGGAGTGCAGCCACAGTGGTGTAAATTGGTATATCCCCATTCAGTGTTTGAGCTGAGTGCAGTGCCGATTCTTGCACGGTCAGGGGTGGGGTGCCTGGACTTTTGTATGTGCCGTGTGCTGTTACAGTTCATTGTTCAGCCGCGGGGGGGGGGGCAGGCAAAACGATGACTGGACTCCCCCCCCCCTCCCTGGTGCACAGTATAGCTGTTCTCCACAGCTAGGGTCGGTCGCCCAGCCCCAGAGGACGGGGCCCCCCGCAGCAAAACATGCAAAACCAGTCAAAAGGCCAAGCTCGCCGATTTGTTGGGTTTCTGGCTCCCGCCGATTTGTTCTGCTGATCCGTTGGGTTTCTTGGATTTTGCTGATTTGTTCTGCCGACTTCCAAACAGCTGGAACACTCATCACCGGTTGACTTAACACCGATGGCTCAATATGGTCCGTCTTGAGGGACATTGCATACACACAGGGGTGCAGCCCCAGTGGTGTGCAACTTGGGACCATGACTGGACCGCCCTCCCCTGGTACCCGGCAGAGCTGTTCTCCACAGCTGGGGTCGGTCGCCCAGCCCCCGCCCTGTGCACCACCACCGCTGGTTAGTGCGTCAGTCCTCCCAACCCCCGCCCTATGCACCACCACCGCCGGTTAGTGCGTCAGTCCTCCCAACCCCCGCCCTATGCACCACCACCGCCGGTTAGTGCGTCAGTCCCCCCAACCCCCGCCCTATGCACCACCACCGCCGGTTAGTGCGTCAGTCCCCCCAACCCCGCCCTCTGCACCACCACCGCAGGTTAGTGGGTCGGTGGCCCAGCCCCGGAGGCGGGGGCAGAACAGATACCCTGTGATACATGCGCAAAGTGCCTGCACGGTCTGTGCACGATGTTGTGGCAGAGAACTTGCACATCTTGTCTGCGGGTGACAGCTCTGCTCCCAGCATGCCACTCCGTGTCTCAGCTTTGCTATTTCGAGTGATATCTGTCTGTCTGCTGTCTGTCCTGCTTTGCAACCCCCCCCCCCCCCCCTGTACACGTACGGGCTGAAGGCTGCCCGAAATGGGGGGGGTTTGCACACTTTTTTATGTGGTCACTTTTTGCAACCTTTTTTGTGACCCAAAGGGGGGGGGGAAGGGGGGGTCCGCCCCCCCCCCCCCCCGTTACCGGCCAGGTATATCCATCACTGCCAAAGGGGCAGATTATTTGGCAATTCTGTGTGAGCTGGATGGGAAGACTGTATTCCATGAGAGAGCATCGCTGCAGAACCACCGCCGCAGCTTCAAATCCGGAGAGCATTGTTGTGTGCCGTGCACAGTGTGGCACATAAGCAACGCCCTTGCCTAAGCAACCCCAGGCGTTGGTTCCGTCAATATTAGGTCAAATACCGTGTTTTGTGCATGTGTGTGATTCATTTTGCGTTCCGTAGCAGGACCGATGATTGAGAAGACTTTCGACGCGTCCCAAAAGAAATGTTTCTTTTTGTTTTGCATTGCAATTGGGAGTGACGGTCTCTGTTTTCTCACAGCAGAATTTCTTCACATCAACAGATTTCAGTTCTTGTTGCCCCAGTGGCGTGGCAGTTTCTGATACTGCATGAGCAGATGGCAGGTTACAGGTGCGCTTCAAGTATACGTCCCGCCACCACGGGTGGTATGCGGCCCAGGTACCGCACGGGACAACATATGTTGTACTTACACTGTCATTACTGATCCGGCCCGTCTGGCCGAGCACTTACGATGAACTTGTGAGTCTGAGCAAAACAAAAAAGTTGCAATTGGGAGTGACGGTCTTGTGTTTGTGCGGTGTGTTTGTGGTACTGTGTTTGGCGCAATGACCAGTGTGTGCTCAAGTGAGACAAGGAGAACCATGTCTTGAACATTTGTTTGCTTTTGTTCCTCAGCAGCCTGGCACAATGTGCTGACGCCTGGGGTCGCCATCAGTTCATCAGTATTGGGGCCAGTGTGGTTTTGATCGAGTGCCCCGGGGTGCAGTGTGTGGAGGGGTTTCACTGCATCATTCTTGTCCTGGCCCCTGGTGTGGCACAACCTCCGTGGACGCACTGAGTGCCCACCGTGGCTGAGGCACCTTCATGGATTTTAAAGCCCAATATGAAGTCACACACATGGGGCTGCTCACTTCTGGACCTCAACCCTGCTGCATCGGCAGGGGGGTCCAAAAGGGGGGGGGGGCTCAATTTTTATTTCGGGTTTTACGGGCATTTGGGCATTTTTGCTATCAGCGATTGTAGCCAATGTGCATCCAGTTCGAAGCATGATGCACAATCAATCAGGCACACTTGCCATGATACAGGCATTGCCCATTGCCCACTCACATGGGCCTTTCAAAGCACAAAATAATCCATCATGCCATTTGTGACTGCTTGATAACTGTACACATGTCCCCCCCCCCCTTGTATAAGCTACGCCCTTCGGCGGCTCAGCCACAGTACATGGGCCCTGAGCTGGGGCGCTGGATGAACAACTGGTCGACAAGAAAAATGCTGCTGTATATGCAGCACAAGCAGCGCCATGAGCCGCGGCAGCCAGCAGAAGTGTGGCAGGCGTTTGGGCGATTGTTTTTACCTAAATGGGATCGGGATTTTCTTCGCAAAGCGCCGTGGAAAAAATTGCTGCTGGGTACACGCATGGAGAGGTTGGGGGGCAAATTATGTCCGCTGGATGGGAGGGTGGAAGATCACGAACATGTGTTCCGCCATTGCATGTTTTCCGCATTTATGCAAAGCACAGTGAGAAAGGCGTTTGGGATGGTGGATGCTGGGGGGGTGAAGGTGGAGCCGAGCCGCTTGCTGCGAGACTTCCCCCTGCTCTCCATTACTACCACCCAGGGGCTAATGCTGTGGGCGGGGCTTAAGGCACAGTGGAACCTACGTTGCAGGGCGAAGTACCAACACCAGCCAGCAACGTTGGACGAATTCATTGCAGGGTGGGCGGGGGTACTGCGGCGCTGGCGCGCCGAGTCCAACATGTCTGTGCCGCGGCGTGACCTGTTCCTGTTTATTAAGATCCTAGATGGGTGGTTTGACAACCCAGCGATGCCAGGGATTTTCCAGGGACCCCCCAGCAACCTACAACTGTCGGTGGAGGGCCGCAAGTGGACAAGCAACAACTGAAGGAGGAAAAATGGGGGGCGTATAAGAAGAAGTTGGTGGCTGAGCTGGAGAGTTTGACTGGGGAGGGTTGGACTATTGTATACACGGACGGCTCAGCGAAGGTGGTCCGAGGTTGGGCGCAGGCGGGGTATGGGGCGTGGTACGGGCACGACTCACTGCGCAACAGTTCTGATTTTGTGCCACTGGGTGAAAAGCAAAGTGTGAGCAGGGCCGAGTTGAGGGGGGTCCTGCATGCCGTTCGCAGCAGGCGATGGGAAGAACGCATGATTGTAGTTTTAGACTCGGAGTACGTTTTCAAGGGGATTACGCAGTGGTCCCGTAAGTGGCAACGTCATCAGTGGAGGGTGTTAGGGAAGGAGGGGGAACATAAGGAACTGTGGATGTCAGTCCTGGCGGACCGGGAGCTCGCAGGGGACCGGCTTCAGGTACGATGGGTGCCGTCTCATCTGGGGTGGCGGGCAATGAGGAAGCAGACAAGATGGCAGAGCAGGGGAGACTGCGGCATCCGTATAATGAGGACTCCCTGCCTAAACGACGCCGCCTGGAGCAGCAATGGGAGCAGTTGGGGCTCGAGGAAATGTCTTCCGGGGAGGGGGAGGCCAGCGCATAGCACAGGGAGCCTGTCTGGGGAAGCGGATGCGCCCGAAGCAGGCCCAGCGGCGAGTTTGGACTCGCTGGGGTGGGGGGACAGCGATGACTACAGCACGGACGTTAGTGATAACCCCAGGAAGCGGGGCAGGAGGGTGGCGCAGGGCGCCCTGCACTGACCCAATCTGTGACGGCGCCTCACGGCGCCTTGCTGGACCTGTGAACAATTGGTGTTGGCGCCTGATGGCGCCTTGATGGATGGTATGAACGATTTGTGCCGCGGCTGCGCTGCGAGATACTTGCTGAGGGCATACGTCTGTCGGTGGGGACGTATTGCTGGACTTTCGACCTTTCTGCAGATAAGCTACGCCCTTGTCCAAGCTACAGTAGGCGTAGGGACCGTATTCATTTGGGACCTAATGTTCATTCGGTACCAAACGTAGTGCAGCCACATAAGACATGGGTTTGGTGACGAATTTGCGAGTCACATAGAGTCATGGACACATTTGTTGTGAGTGTCTGCCCACTTGAACCCACATAGCTCTGATTTTTGGTATCCTTGTGCATTATATGCCCCTTTCTTGCCCCAGATCACCATGGGCGCCCGGTGTTGGTAGTTGTATGTGTCGCGTGCAAGCCACGCCCGTGTCCAAGCTACAGTAGGCGTAGGGACCGTATTGATTTGGGACTTTGGCGTGGCTTATACAAGGGGGGGGGGGGGGGGGCACCGTGGTCATGGTCCACTTTTCCCTGCTTGTTGTGATGTCAATGATTACTGATATCAGCTGAGGGTCCTTAGGCTCGGACAGCAGCCGAGGGTTCTGAGGCACGTGTCAGAGGAAGTAGACGGTCGGGATTGCAGCAGGTCGTTGACAATGGTGTAGCATCCAAATATTTCACAACCAGGACACATGATGACTTCTGTCATAGGGACTATGAGTTGCAAAAAAGAAACAGCCAAACAAAATCACTGGGAAAAGGGGTTGTGACGTCAAGTACATGCCATACCCCAAGGGATGAAATTAGTATCGTGTCGCGAAATTGCAAGACAGTGGGGCGATACAGTTGCCTCCCTCCCAACCACTGCCAGCAACTCCCCCCCCTCCACGCCCTCTCGGACCCTGGGGCCGGTGACCTTGTCGTGGTGTGGGGGCCCGGTGGACAACGGGACACCGCGAACAGACCGGAAAAGGGGGGTCCCGGAGTGGACCGAGACGTCCCATTGGGTTCCACCCCCATTGGCCTCGCAGCTTAACGAGACGTTACCAGTTCCCCACCCCCCTTGTGTCCGCACTGGGTCTCAGAGTGGGGAGCAACGGGGGAGCGGGTGGGTGTCTCCCTGGCTGGTTTCTGTCTGCCATTTCTCCCGCGTTGGCTGGTAAACAATTTACTTTTGACCTCTAACTCGTCACCTGACGATGTGTATCCTGCAGGATGGAGACATTTTGATCAATACTTTCTACAATCTCATTATGGCTGAGTCACGTTGTAGTGGTTTGATTTCTGTGGCCCTTTTTGTATGCCACTTTATAGCTTTGTGCACGCATCCTGTAAAGGATCACCTCTCTTTACTTTGCCTGTGTTCTGCACCAGGTGAGATCAGCCCTCGGGGCACGCATGGTTTGGGTTGCAGGTAAGGCTATGGAAAGCCCCCATCTTTGCCCTGCTCTGCTTTTATGACGTACACTTGGAACCGCCCACTAGGGCACGTGATGGGGGGCCTCTCGCAGGCTGTCGCCCTTGTTGTTACGGAGCGCATTGTACCTTGGGCAGCCATACATCGTCTGTACAAAGTCATTCTCTGCACTGTTTGAACGAAGTCAGGTGAGATCTGCCCTCGGGGCACGTATGGTCTGGGTTGCAGGTCAGGCTATTCAAAGCCCCCGTCTCTGCCCTGCTCTGCTTTTATAACGTACACTTGGAACCGCCCACTAGGGCACATGATGGGGAGCCTTTCACAGGCTGTCACCCTTGTTGTTACGGAGCGCACTGTACCTTGGGCAGCCATTCATCGTTTGACTCATCGTAACGTGGGTTGCTGTACCCTAGGACCCAGGGAAACAAGACATTCCGGGAGCACGCAGCATACATGTGGGACTGTTCCACCCGGGGGCCCTACGTTTAATCCGTAGATACCCGATAGGTAGGGACAATCTGCACATCGCCCCTCATGTCACAGTAATGGCCTCTAACCCAAGGGGCATTGCTGGGGAGTAGCGAATCCGGTAACCTGTGAGGGGGAGTCACAGAGGGTCCCCCGTGTTTCCGTGCCCGACTCAGGCCACAGCGGGGTAAAAGCATAAGCTGGTCCCTCCTCCTCCTCCCCCCCCCCCCGTTGTATAAGCTACGCCCTTGAGCAGGGCAGAACTCAGGGGAGTTCTGCACGCTGTCCGCAATCGACGGTGGGAGGAGCGCATGGTAGTGGTGTTGGATTCAGAATACGTTTTCAAAGGGATCACGCAGTGGTCCAGCAAATGGCAGCGCCACCAGTGGAGGGTCTCAGGGAGGGAGGTGGAGCACAAGGAACTATGGATGGCGGTCCTGGCAGAGCGGGAGCTCGCAGGGGATCGACTCCAGGTACGGTGGGTGCCGTCCCACTTGGGGGTGGCGGGGAATGAAGAGGCCGATCAGCTGGCTGAGCAAGGGAGGCTGCTGCATCCCTATAATGAAGAGTCCCCCCCGAAACGACGCCGTCTGGAGCAGCAGTGGGAGGAGTTGGGGCTCGAGGAGATGTCTTCAGGGGAGGGGGAAGCCAGCGACAGCGGCTATTCGTTTAGCACGGGGAGCCTGCTTGGGGAGGGGGATTCGTCAGGGGCGTCTACGAGTTTGGACTCTCAGGGGTGGGTGGACAGCGAGGAATACAGTACGGATGTCAGTGATAATCCCAGGAAGAGGGGCAGGAGGGCCGAGCCATCTGTGATGGCGCCTGGCGGCGCCTTTCTGGAACTCTGAGCACATTGTGTTGGCGCCTAACGGCGCCGTCTTCGACATGTGCCAGCGGCTGCGCCGCACGATACTTGCTGAGGGCATACGTCTGTCGGTGGGGACGTATTGCTGGACTTTCCACCGCTCTGCAGATAAGCTACGCCCTTGTCCAAGCTACAGTAGGCGCAGGGACCGTATTAATTTGGGACCTAATTTTAATTCGGTACCAAACATAGTGCAGCCACATAAGACATGGGTTTCGTGACGAATTTGCGAGTCACATAGAGTCATGGACACATTTGTTGTGAGTGTTTGCCCACTTGAACCCACATAGCTCTGATTTTTGGTATCCTTGTGCATTATATGCCCCTTGCTTGCACCAGCTCACCATGCAATCCTCTCTTTTTGAACCTGGGCACCCGGTGTCGATAGTTGTATGTGTCGCGCGCAAGCCATGCCCGTTCCAAGCTACAGTAGGCGTAGGGACCGTATTAATTTGGGACTTTAGCGTAGCTTATACAAGGGGGGGGGGGGTACTACTGTCAGCGATGCATGGTGATGGTGGGAGGAGATTTCCCTGTGTTGTTCGGTGCTTCTTTGTTCGGTGGAGCTCTGCACTAGGCAACAGTGGTCTTTCGTTTGGTTCCTGCACAAGTGTGTGAGAATGCCTTGCCCGCAGTGCGCCCGCAGTGCGCGCGCAGTGCAAAGTTTGTCCCTGTGTGTGTGTGTGTGTGTGTTTATTGGCGTCGAACATGGTTTGTCTTGTTTGACTGTCTAACTGACCAGAATTAAGCACTCAGCGCCTTTGTAAGTGCCTGTTTGTCGCGTCCTACGTGTGTGTGTGGGTGTGTGTGTGTATTGGTGTCGAACATGGTTTGTCTTGTTTGACTGTCCAACTGACCAGAATTAAGCACTCAGCGCCTTTGTAAGTGCCTGTTTGTTGCGTCCTACGTGTGTGTGTGTGTGTGTGTGTGTTTATTGGCATCGAACATGGTTTGTCTTGTTTGACTGTCCAACTGACCAGAATTAAGCACTCAGCGCCTTTGTAAGTGCCTGTTTGTTGCGTCCTACGTGTTTGTGTGTGTGTGTGTGTGTGTGTGTGTGTTTATTGGCATCGAACATGGTTTGTCTTGTTTGACTGTCCAACTGACCAGAATTAAGCACTCAGCGCCTTTGTAAGTGCCTGTTTGTCGCGTCCTACGTGTGTGTGTGTGTGTGTGTGTGTGTTTATTGGCATCGAACATGGTTTGCCTTGTTTGACTGTCCAACTGACCAGAATTAAGCACTCAGCACCTTTGTAAGTGCCTGTTTGTCGCCTCCCACACGTGTGTGTGTGTGTGTGTGTGTGTGTTTATTGGCATCGAACATGGTTTGTCTTGTTTGACTGTCTAACTGACCAGAATTAAGCACTCAGCGCCTTTGTAAGTGCCTGTTTGTTGCGTCCTACGTGTGTGTGTGTGTGTGTGTGTGTGTTTATTGGCATCGAACATGGTTTGTCTTGTTTGACTGTCCAACTGACCAGAATTAAGCACTCAGCGCCTTTGTAAGTGCCTGTTTGTTGCGTCCTACGTGTGTGTGTGTGTGTGTGTGTGTATTGGTGTCGAACATGGTTTGTCTTGTTTGACTGTCCAA
>OZ038386.1:32192373-32238558 GCA_964036045.1 Eutreptiella sp. 'Long Island Sound 2002'
TGTGTGCGCGCGCGCGTGCGTGCGTGCGGGCGTGCGTGCGTGCGTGCATGTGGTTGGGCTGGACTGGGCAGGACTGGGTGGGGCTGGGCTGATGGAGGCTGGCCTGGGCTGAGCTGGTGCCTCCAGGGCAGTGCTGTGTGTCTTTGCTCTGCCCAACGCTGCGGGGTGAGCGGCAGGTGCACTTCATACACTTCCACCTGCAGAAAGGCGCCCAGCCGCCGATGGTCATGCCTGCTTTTTGACTGTCGGGTCGGCCTGACAAGAATCGTTGCAATCAGCGCCTTCTCAGTGCCTGTCCCTCACGTCCTACATGTGTGTGTGTGTGTGTGTGTGTGTGTTTGTGTGTGCCTGCCTTTCCCGTTAGCAGAAAGGTGCCTATTGGCGGCGAACATGCTCTGTCTTGTTTGCTGACGAGGATTCTGACACTCGGAAACCGCGTTGTGCCCGTTTGTCTGGCAATTGTGTGTGTGTGTGTGTGTGTGTGTGTTTCTGAGTGTCTATTTTTTTTGAAAGGGCCGAGCCTCATGACATCATGACACGATCATTGTGTCCTGGCATTTTCTTGTTTTGATTGCTCTGTGGCCTGACGAGGTGTTCCTGGTGCCAGCGTCTTCATTGTCCCTGTGACGCTGTGCGACGCAGTCAACAGGGGTGATTTGCTTCGTTTGGTTCCTACACAAGTGTGTGTGTGTGTGTGTGTGCGCGCGTGTGAAGGCAAAATCAGAGCCCATGTACATCCCTCCTCCCTGACAGGATCGTGGCAACAAAACTGGGTGTGCCCCTCGTGACTCATGCAACACACCGCGGGAAACCCTGCAGGGGTGGATAGAATAGTGACGACATTACCAAGGTGGGGGCTGGGGGGGGGGTGTTGAGCCAGGAGGCAGTGATGACGGAATGACGATTACGATTTGCTCCTTTTACAGCTTTACAGGCACAGATGATTCGGAATTGCAAGCCATTTCGGCAAAATGTGTCCAGAAATGATTGCACTGTGTGGACTGTCTTCATGGGATACACCAACCCCTGTGTATTGTCTTGTGTTCAGTGTTGGTGGATTGGCCCAGTAGTACAATGGTATATGCGTAGGCGATGGATTCATTTGTCCTGCTCAGGCACTGTTTTTGGCCATCAGTCCTCTTATAAAACTGCTGGCAAAACTGCTAGTTCAGTCAAACGGGTAAATTGTAATCGTAATCGTCATCGGGGGGAGGGGGGGGGGGGGCTTTCCGCCCAATGGCCGCGCAAGGCCTGCGCGTGCCACCGCGCTGCTCCACAGGGTCACGCCATGTCCTTTTTGTTGTCCTGGCTTGTGCTGGGCCTCATCAGCGTCGCGAGTCCCGAGGAGCAGAACTGGCAGGACATGTACTACGAGGCCATCGAGCGCAAGTTCGACATGCTGGACTACGCCGTGCGGGGCTACTGGAAGCACTACACCGGGCGGCACTACGGCATCGCCAGCATGCACCCGGACTTTCCGTACGCAGGTCCGTCCCGCTCGCCCTCTCTCGTCCTCAGGGAATGGGGTCCATGATTGCCGACTCAGACGTGATCAGATGGAGGAGGGTCCTACTGAGCCACACGCTGGACGCCGCACGTTCCTACTGAGTTCTGGTGGTGCGGGGGGCGGGTATTACTGAGGGGCCTTTGATGTGGGGCCAATTGCTGCTGAGAACCAGTTTCCCTGCCGGACGCTGGTGACGCGCAGGGTTCAAGAACCCTGCGACGGACAACGTGATGGCCCCTTGGATGGCGCTGATCGGGGGTTTCCGGGCCTCTTCGTTTGCATGGCAGCATTCCCCCTGAGTGCCCTTCAGTGTTTTTGGTGCCCTGGCGTCTCGTTTGTCTGAATGCGCTCCCGGGGGCGGAGGCAGTACGGCAGTCAGGATAGACCGAGGGCAGCCTCGCATTGGCAGCATGTTGCTGCGTGCGGGAGGCCTGAGTCTCGCTGTCTATAAAGCCCAGCATCTGCAGATAGACCCAATAGAGTGCCACGGGGCGCGCCACGCCCATGATTTGAATGTGCCGTTGCCTGGTTCGCCCCCCCCCCCCCTCCTTGTCCAGCCCCCCTCGTGGGCACTTGCTGGTTCCAAACGCAATACTTCAGTCCCATGTAACGGCGGCGGCGGGGGGTTTGCCACAAGGCCTCGGTATCTGATTGTTTGCCTTTGGCGGCGCCTATCGGCCTCTCGCCACTGCTCATTCTGACCCTCTGTGGGCCCGAACGTGTTTTGGTTGTGTCAACGGAGCCCCTGGATGACTTGTCCTGTTTGACTACTCCAGGGTTCGGCTGTCCCAGAGACGGGCTGTTGTCCGTGCCGTTGACCAGGTGCATCCAGATGCACACTCCGAGTCCATGCTGGGTTTGCCGACTGGGGTGTGCATCTGCGGGATAATTTTCCTGACAGGGGCTTCTAACAACCACAATGATTCTTTCCCATTTTTCCTTTCCTTGTTCTTTTGCGCTCCACACCGTTTTTGGCGAGCGTGTTCTGCCCTGTCCTGTTACCCTCCTTGGTTCGTCCCTTTCCCCCTGCCCAGTTTCTTCCCCGCCCTCTCCATTTTGTCGGCCCTGGGGGCATTGGGTGGCGGGTGCGTGTTGCTGTAGGGAGGGGTTAGAGGAGGGGGCGAGGGAGGGGGAGTGGGAGTGGGTTTGTCTCTCCTTGCCCCCTCCTTCCCCTTGAGGAGGGTGATCCTGGCTCAAGGGGGCTCCTTGTTGGTGTCAGTGTGCTTGGTGTGGGTGGTTTTGGCCACTTGCTTCTGCTGGCCCACATATCCCAGTCTGACCTGGGCGTAGTTGCATGCTGTTTGCTGGCATGATGGCCTTAGCTGGCGCGGCGGTGGTAGACCATGCACGTAGCGCCCGCCGTCAGTCTAAGGGTTCGGGACCGGGGCTAGTTCCGCTTCGTACGCAACCCCGCAGGTGGGGAGAGGGAGGAGTCCGTGGCCTCCCTCCCCCTCCCCTGTAAAGTGTCTATTGGCTCATCACCCAGGGTCCGCGGTGCCCCGGGCATCTTTTCTAGGCTGTCCTTTGCTGTCCTGGGCTGCCCTCTATTGTTGTTGCATGGGTGAGCGCGTTCCGCCATTGTTGGTGTCGGTGTTGGTGCGGCGTTGGCGGAGCTGCAGGGGTAGTCGCTGAGGTGCGGTGCTGGGGTAGGGGGGAGTCCAATCTGAGTGGTGTCAGTGTTGCTGCTGGTGATGTGGTATCCTGAGGCACTGGCAACCAAATCAGTCTCTATCATCGAATCTTGACGGGGCTACGTCCGCCATTGGTGACCCTCTCCCTCCGTTGCTGGATCACCTGTGGTTCGGTCGCCGCCAACATCAGTGTCCTCCCACTCTCTGGCTTCCCCTACCTCTCCTTGCCCCTGAGTGGTTGTTGTGGTGTGTAGTATGGCACTGGCAACCAAATCAGTCTTAATCTCCGAGTCTTGGCGTGGCTGCGTCCGCCATCGGTGACCCATAACCCTCAGTTGCCGGATCATGTGTGGTTCGGTCGCCACCAACATCAGTGCCCTGCCGCTCTCTCGTCGCCCCCCACATCTCTGTGTCCCTGTGTGTATGTTGTGGTGTGTGGTCTTCTATGTTGTTGTGAGAGTTAATGTTCATACGTTTTCAACCCCAGTTGTGTTGCTATGATGTTAGCGTGGTTTAGTTGGGCCATGAGTCTCACTGAGTCGTCCACTGTGAAGTGTATCCCTTCTCCCACAATAAACACTTCAGGTGCTCATATCCTTTCCTCCGGTACCCACGCATAGCCTGCCACTACTTGCACCAGGTAGACTCTATCTGGCCCCAAGAGGTACATTCGCGTTCCTCCATTCGGGCAGTCTCCTGTCCACCCCCGTCTCCTCTTTTCCCTCAGGATGCGGTCCCCTTGTAGCCTAAGTAGGTCTGCTGTGTACCACCTCAATTTCTCTCCAAAAAACAGTGGTCTGGTCGTGTTTGTGTTGCATCCCTGTGGTGGCGGCGCGCCTGTTGACTGTGGCTCCGCCCGTCGGCGGGGGGGGGGGGGGGCTGAATTTGGTTATGTGTTAGCACCTTGTCTCTCTCTGCTGCTTTTGCCGACCATCGTGATCACGATGTTGCCCTCTCTCCTCCGCAAAGGGTCAATGCACACTTTCATCTTCGATGTTGCCCTCTCTCCTCCGCAAAGGGTCAATGCACACTTTCATCTTCCAGACCTTTTGCCAAAGGCGCGTGGGCCGTTTCTACTCTTGACAAGCTTTTCATTCATTCTTGTGAATTGCATGTGCTGCATGTTGTGCTGACGTCCACTCAAACAACACACCACACGTGACAGCTCGCACGTCACCATTCGGGGGGGGGGGGCAGGCTCTGCCGGTCCCAGGACAGGGTAACCCCCCCCCTCCTCTCAGAACATTGGGATTGTGTCACATGGAACACGGTTGAACAGAGAGAGTGTGGCATGACGTCAGGATCATGCGGGGTATTCCAAAACCGGACGTCATGGCCCCCCTCCTCCCCCCCCAGGGGGGCCTGCTTTTTTTGGGGGCGGGGGGGGGGGGCAGAGCATTGTAATGTTCGGGGGGCGGTTATTTGGGTACCCCCCCCCAAAAGAAAAAACTGCCCCTCCCAAACCCCCCCTCCCACCCCCTCCTCCCCAAGGGGACGCCTGGCCAACAATTCGTTGGGGTTTTTTTTGTACCATCACCGATTCACCCCCCCCCCCCATTCTCCCTGTTCCACGTGGTGGTTTGCTTGTGCTGTGTTGCTATGTCCATGGGGGCGCACCGTGCGCTGTGCGCGCGCTATGCGAAAAGTCGGCTGGTTTTCACCCCCGGTAGCCACGGGTCCCAGGGTCCTCAATTCTGCACCCTACACCCCCCTGCTGGTACACCAGGGACTTTTTGCCCCCCCCCCCCCCCGTGTCCAACGAACACTTCTTGTTCAGACCGCATTTTTTTGGGGAACCTAATTAATTCGGTACTAAATTAGGTACCGGACTTCAGAACCGCAGTTTCAAGCTGAAGGTGCGCGGAAATGAGGGGGCTGTTGTGCTGTATGTTGTAGAAGTGGTGTGGAAAACTGCAAAGCGGGCTGTGAGGGAGTGGTATCCCTCAACTATAGGACCTCTGTTGCCCTCCGTGACTGATTCTCTACTGGCACCTGGCCGTGAGGTGCTGTATAAGTGGTACCACACTGGCGAGCTTTTACCAGCCACAATTCTTGGGCCTTCCGATGATAGAGATGACTTTGTACGGCTGAAGTACAACCGAAATTGGCGCGACTATGAAAACCCATCCGCCCCTCTCAGTGTGCTTTGAATGGGCTGGGTATCTCGTGCCTAGGGATGTGTTACAGCCGGTTCACAATATTGTCGCGCGCACCGAACACTGTGTCCAACGAACACTACACGTTCGGACCGTATTTTTTTGGGACATAATTATTCGTTGGACACGGGCGGGGGGGTGTTTTAGTCTGGTGCTTGCCACGGGTCCCAGGGTCCTCGATTCTGCACCCTACCACCCCCCTGTTGGTACACCAGGGATTTTGTGTTTTAGTCTCGTGCTTGCCACGGGTCCCAGGGTCCTGAATTGTGCACCCCTGCTGCTGTTTTGAATGGATCATGCACGCTTCTGTAGGGGGGTGGTTTGCAGGGGTGTTCCCGGGATAAACAATGTAATAATTGGCGCTGTGCCCGTGCTGTGCGCGCGCTTTGTGAAAACGCCCCCCATGTTTCTCAGGAGCAGAACTGTGAGGCATTGTTCTAAGAGCACACAGCTCATGTTCACGTCTTTTTAGGGATCCAAACCCTTCCTCGGACTTCTGGACATGTTGACATGGCGCTGTTGTGCGCAATGTCCGTTCTACAAAGGAGTGGGTGCTGGGGATGGGGAAAATTGTCTTGCGCCCGGGGGGGGGGGGGGGGGTCACGGCTGTCGCCTGAAGGAGGGGGGGGGGGGTTTGGGAAATGGACACTTGTGACAGGACCTATGTATGGTCCTCATTGTCTGCTTTGCTCAGCCTTTTTTTCTTTACTATGGCATCCACCCTCTGATGTTTCAATGGCGTCAGATTCACACATAGCTTAATTGGTAGTAGCACTAGATTCTAAATTCAGAGGTCCTGGGTTCAAACCCTGTTGCCCACAATTTTTTTACCTTCGCTTTTTTGGTCTTTTTTATGTCTTCATGTTTGCATGTTTGCATGTGCATGCCCCCCCCAAGACAGTTTGCTACAGGTCCCCCCATCAGGGGGGACCCTTTCAGTCAGTCACAGGCACACATACCCCTTAAACCCCTCCACCCTGCTCTCAACCCCTTCCCCGAATCTTAGCTCAGCCGTGCCTGAGCTCTGGTTTAGCTCGTCGGGTGGTGTGTGTGTGTGTGCGTGCGTGTGTGCCGTGAGCCTTTGTACTTGTAGAGCAGTTTTGCTTGTTGCCAGCAGGCCATAGGTGGTCACACGTAGAGCTTGCTCCGTGACACTTTGGAACGACCCGGTCTGTGGATATGTCTGTTGACGACTTTGCCGTTTTCTCAAAGGGAACAATTTGTTCCCAGTTCATTGATAGCGTTCCCATGCTGGAGATAGCCAGAGCTGCTTCGCAGGTGGAGATGAAGCTGTCAGTGCTGCTGGAACGCAGGTCAGAGTGGGAGGCTAATTTCGTCGCCAAGTACGGTATCGAATTGGGGGAAGTGGGGCTTGTGAAGATGATCGCCTCGTTCTGCGTCATGGCCCAGTGCGACCTGGACGTGGCATCGCTGGGCTTTGTGAAGATGGCACCACCGCCCCAGCAACCGCAGGCGATGTCGCCGGAACTTTTGGAGCTGAAGCAGTTGGTTGAGGGGCAAGCCGTCGTGATGGAAGGGCTGCGCAAGCAGCTGGCGGCGGTCAGTGCCAAGGCCGAGGCGGAGTCCAAGAGGAAGCTGGCAAAGGTCCCGCCACTGTGTAAAGCGGAGGTCGTGAACGTGAGGGAGTTGGATTCTAAACCCCAGTGGGTCTTCGCCAGCCTCCTCGCTCTGTCCACTTTACTGTGGCGCAGAGAGGTACCCCAACACGAGTATGTCTCCAAGTACAAGGACAAGGAGAAATTCACGGACGCCACCTTGGACGAGCTGGCGCCGGTGGTGGACGCGGACTCCGCGGACACGGAAGTATGGCAGCTGGAGTCCATGGATGATGATGAAATCACGCGCCTTCGGGGTTTTGTCCAAGCGGTCTGGACGTTCACGGTGACTAGCCTGTCGGCGTACAGGGGCAAGAAGGGCTTGGACCCCAGGCCAGTCGATGAGGGGTCGGACGCGGCCGAGGATGCATCCGACGTGCCTGTGCTGTCCGCAGGTTGTACGGGGGCGGCGGATGAGGAGGTGGTGGGACGACGGCTGCAAGCCATGAGGAGTAAGTTCCGCGTTGAGGGGGGCCGCCGACTGTACACCGCCAAGCCGGGAGCCGAGCCGATGGACGTTACCAATGCTCCGGTGACAGTGTGTAGGGCATGCAAGAACGCCGGGAGGGGAGTGAAACGACATTGGTTTCACGAGTGCCCCGGCTTTGACTGATGGGGGAGCTGCCCCATCCGGCCCATCCCTCCAGAGCCCCAGGGGGCCTTGGTGGTCCTCGGACCGTCGGACTTCCGGGATGGCGAGGACGTGGTCTGGCGCCTGGTGTGGGCGGCGTGGAGAAGGATATGGAAGGAGGATGAAATCACCTCCGTGGACGCGCTACAGGCATCCTCCTGGGCGAAAAGCACAATGGGTACGTATTGTACCCGTTTCCGCAAATTGGCCCTAAGGGTGGGCTACACGCCCACATCCGAACTCGAACAAGCCGCTTGCCGCTACGTTTTCCAGTTGTGGGGACTGGGGTGCTCGGGGAGCTCCCTCAAGATCGCAGTATCAGCATTCCGAGCGCCGGAGGACATGGGATGGCTACCCGCGTTCGTCAGTCGCCGGGTCTGGCGCTGTGCCAAGTGGGCGCCCACGGAACCAGCCCTACGGCCCTACGCTGGCTTGGACGACCTCTGCAACTTCGCGCTGGCTTGCACGGAGCGACCGCAGTGGACCGTCTATGGGATGGCGGTCCTGGCGTTCACCTGCCTACTGCGGGTGGGTGAGGCCGCGCCCCTCCGTCGGGGGGGCTCCCGGTGTCGGGGCTTGGCATTCCGCACGGTCAAGGTGGCACCACGCATCGTACGCAGGCGGCTGGGGAAGTATGCCCGAGCATGGCTGGGCTGGCTGGATGCCAAGGGGGCCACGTCCGCTGTCGTTGGAGCGCAGTTCTGTCCGCAGGGCCCAGCGTACATGCAGTCGGTCATGGCTGCCGTGTTGGGGGGCAGCGACAACCCCCACGCCAGGTGGCACGCATGCAGGCGGGGGGGCTCCGCGGCCCTGCGATGGATGGGGCTACCCATCAAGTGGCTGGCTTGGTGGGGGCGGTGGTGGTCGGAGACGGTGGCAGTCCACTACGCCGACGCACCCGACGACTTCGTCGTCACGTCCGAGGCTGTCCTCCCCTGGCCCACTGACAACCCGACAGGAGAGTTCGAATGGCGCACCGTATCCCCCCGGGATGTTTTCCCGCGGGAACTCCTGGAACTCTGTGTCCCTGACGCCGATGAGCCCCCCAAGTGGGGAGATGATGGAGATGGGTCGGCGGGGGGTCGGGGTGGATCGTGCCCATGGGAGTCCGCGGGCTCTGCCACTGAGGGGACTGCTGGGGGGGAGGACCGGGCCGGCGCACGATACCCGGGGGCCCCTCCGGCCCTTACGGCTATTGAGGGGTCTTCAGGTCGCGGGCGCCGGCCGCGGGGAGACGGGGGGGGGGGGGGGTCATTGACGTGGATGCGGACCCCCCGCCTGACTCTGCAGCCGGCTCCTCCATCAAGCGGCTGCGCATCGCGGCCCGCAGAACGGGTGAGGTCGCGTCCGTCTTGGGCAAGCGGAAGGCCGCAGGCCCGGCCAGGGTTGTGGGTGCGGCTGCCCGAGCGGCGATTTCCCGCCGCGTCGGGGCTGGGTCAGTGGGTGCGGGAGCGCCTTCGGACCGGTGAGTGGGACGACTGGTTGTGTTCCCTGCGGGCTTGTCTGCCGCGCGCGCCGCCTGGTTTGTTGGAGCGTCGCCTCCTACAGTTTCTTGAGTGGGGCCGTGAGGCTGCCCGGGATCTCAGGCAACAGGATTTTCTGCGAGTCTTGGCTGTGGCTTTGTCCTCGTTTAGCCCTGACGTTTGGGAGTCTCTCTTGCATGATTCTACGTCGCCAAAATTGCTTATGCAGCGTATCAGGGAGGAGGTCTTGGAGCGGGGCCTGGGGGTGGTGGGGCGCGTGGATATCCCCCGTGAGATCTGGGATAGTTGTGTGCCGGACTGCTTCGCGGACTTGGCGGGCAGGCAGTTTTCTGGGATAGTACCCCCGTGGGACGAGGCAGTGGTCATGATGCGGGCGTTGCGGGGCCAGGGTTTGCTTTTCTCCCTGCCGCCGGGGGCACCTGGGCCCAATGGGGGAGTTTTTGCTATCCCCAAGACGGAGGAAAAATGCAGTTTGATTGTCAATCTTGTGCCCCTTAATGAAGAGATGCGGTCTCGGCCGGAGACGTTCTCCCTCCCCTCTGTGGAGGTGTTGGCCCTTTTGGCACAGGGGGGGGGAAGATGAACTTTGTATGTGCCACATTGACCTGAGCCATTGTTTTTGGTCTCTTCAGTGCCACGCGAGTTCTGGGGGGCCTTTCGCGTCTCGGATGGAGAGGGGGGGGTGCTGGCTTTCCGGTGTTTGCCCTTCGGCTGGAAGTACAGCCCCCTCTTGTGCCAGCGTGTGTTGGAGAGACTGGTGACTGACGCGGGGCTATCGGGGGTACTGGTTTTAATTTACTTGGATGATGTACTGGTTGTGGAACGCGGCCGAGCGCGTGTGCGCAAACAGACGGCGAGGGCGACGGAGGCATTGCGACGCGCGGGAGCTGTGGTCAGCCCGAAGAGTACGTTAGAGCCTGTGCAGCGGCTGGTGTGGCTGGGGAAGGACATTGATTTAGGGGGGGGGGGGGGGATGCGGACTGCTGGCAACGCATGGGAGGCTCTGTTTGCGCATTGGTTGAGGTTGTCTGTGGGGCCCTGTAGGGTAAAGCGGCTGCAGCAGTTCTTGGGGCGGGCGCAGTGGATCTGTCGCCCGGGTTTTGGGCACAGTCCGCATCTGTCTGGGGTGTGGGCTCATGTGCTCTGGGCGCCCCCCCGGCTGCCATTTACCCCTGTGCGTTTGCTTAAGTCTATGTGCGTGGCGTGCGTGATGGCCAGGCGGCAATGGTCGGTGGTGTCCCTCCCCAGAGTGGTAAAGCGGTCGCCGTTGGTTATTTACGTCGACGCGGCGATGGACGCAGGTAAGTACCGGTTGGGCCTGTTTTCCATGGATGTGGGTTCTCGGTCGGTTGTGCCCGCGGAGCAGCCGCCCAACCAGCAGTGTGCGGAGGCCGCGGCGCTGCTCTGGGGCTTGAAGCTCATACTCAATGTGGGCGTCCGTGAGGCCCATTTGTTTGGGGATAATGCGGCAGCGCTGGTGCAGTTCCTTAGGTGTAAAGCTAAGGTGGGGCGTAAGTTCCAACAGTCGGTTTTGAAGCGTTTCCGCTACCTGTGGGCTTCGTGCCCGGGCTTCACGGTTTACATGCACTGGGTGCGTGGTTCCCATAATCCCGCTGATCCTATCAGTAGATTGTGTGACAACTTCAATGGGGATCTGGGTTTGGCGCGCGAGATGGCGACGCGCAGGGTGGGGGATCTCTGGGCCTTCCCCGATAGGCGAACAGTTTTTTTGTGGACCCTGGGAGTGCCTATGGGACCCTTTGTGCTGCCGCAGTCGTGGAGAGCGGGCCTGTGGTCCCCGGGGGGTGGTGAGGGGGGGGCAGAGTTCCACGAGGTCTTTTTGCAGTACCGCTTGGAGGAGTTGGTGGGTGCGATGACGTGATGTTGTATGGTGTCGGCGCCTGCTTGTAGCACTCGTTTTCTTGGTCCATGTGGTCATGACCCGGCGCCGCCATAATCGCCATGCGCGCAGCGGCAGGAGGAGGCGAGGCAAGAGCCGCTCGCGCAAGCGTTCGGAGGAGGCCGTTCAGCGGCGCACGGCGCGACGACGCGCCACGCTGCGGGAGAAGTTGGGTGGCTTATTGGGTCGCCGGGCCTGTCACCGGGTGCTCCTCCGGAATGGGGTGCGGCTGTACGTCGAGTATGGCGTGCCTGACGATCCCGGGGAGAGGGAAGATTTTCTGGGTGCCGCGGCCATGGATCTCGCCAAGAGGGTTCGGGGGCAGGCGAAAAGACGAACCACCACGGTCGGGGACCCCAGGGTGAAGCCCGGGGGCAGACACACTTGCGGGGGGATGTGGGACGTAGTGGCCGGGAAAGGGGGGGGGCAGAGGGTGGTTGTGTCTCTGACGGACTGGAACGGGGGTCGTCGCACCCCCGTGCCGTATCTGTGGGTGCAGGGGTCTTACCCCTTGGTGGTGAGAATAGCAGGCCACTTCAGACCGTTGGTGTAGTTTTTTTTTGGGGATAAGCCTAACTTCGGGAGCTGGTGTGGTGGTGGGCGCTGGCCCATTGATTTTGGGTCTGTTGCGGGTCTCTTAGTGCTGCCCTGGGGTGGCCGGGCTGCTTTGCGCCCGGGCGGTGCTTTCGCTGTTGCCGGCGGTTTTGGTTCCATGGCCGCGCCGGTGTTGTAATTGTCGTGCGTGGGACGTTTTCTCTCTGCGATGGCAGATCCAGTATGAGCAGGCGGGGGCCCTCCGGGCAATTGTCTGTAGAGGTGGCTCTGCCCTGCGCTGATGTTGGAGGCCGTCTGTGTGGCTGTGCGCCGAACAGTGGTCCTTTGGCCTACGCCACTTCCTCATTGCTGTGGGTTCGGGGTCCATGCTTTCTTAGGCTTGGTGTTGTGGTGAGCGCTGGCCCACTGATTTTGGGTCTGGTGCGGGACTCTGGGGACTGCCCTGGGCTGACCGGGCTGCTTTGCGCCCCGGCGGTGGTTCCCGACCTTCGCTGTGCATTCGCCGCTTCCTCGTTGGCAGTGGCATGGGGTCGGGGTCCACGCTCTCTTAGGCTTGGTCTGCGGGCGTATGCTGCCTGACGTCTGACGCCTGACGAGACGTGCCGGTGTGTACAGGGCGCCTCTGGCGCTTTGTGTCTTGGGCGACCATTGCTTGGTGGGCGTGACGTGCGTTGAGCACTGGCTCAACACGGTCTCAGGGCTGCACCGGTTGATGAGCAGGGGGGGGGGGGGGTTGTGCAGCAGTTTGGCATGAACGAGACCCACGAGGAGGCGGCACACTGACGAGATGTACTGCAAGAGACGTGCGTGTTTTGTCTCCTGTTTGCGTGTTTGCTTCTGGTTTTAGCTAAATCTTAGCTCAGCCGTGCCTGAGCTCTGGTTTAGCTCGTCGGGTGGTGTGTGTGTGTGCGTGCGTGTGTGCCGTGAGCCTTTGTACTTGTAGAGCATTTTTGCTTGTTGCCAGCAGCCCGCCCGTCCCACCCAATGACGCTATTTGCGACTTCTATTGCCCAAACCCGGCTTTTGTGACTGCCCACGAGGAGGCGGCACACATGTTTGCATGTGCATGCCCCCCCCAAGACAGTTTGCTACAGGTCCCCCCATCAGGGGGGACCCTTTCAGTCAGTCACAGGCACACATACCCCTTAAACCCCTCCACCCTGCTCTCAACCCCTTCCCCGAAGCAACCAGCCCCTGACAAGGAAACAAACAAAAGTCAGTCAAATAAATACCATACATACATAAATACCACCACCGTTGGGGGTAGGGGGGGGGGACGTGGGGGCTGTGTATACCGGTTGTCATTGCCCCGTCACGGCGGGCCAGAAGGGGGGGGGGGGGGGTTGGGAAATGGACATCCGTGACCCCCCGTGGGCGCAAGCCAATTTTCCCCCACCCCTGGCTGCTGTCCTCCAAGCAATCGTCCGGGGTGGGTGTGTGGGGGGGGGGGACTGTCGTCCGCAGTGGGGGAGGGGGTGGGCAAGGGGACGGGGGGGGGGGGGGGTACTTGTGTTTCAAGCATACAACATTGTGCAGCGCTGAGGGGTACAAGTGCTGCGCGTGGTGGAACTTGGTTTGGATCCTGATTCGAAAAGGTGTGGCGTCACTTGAGGCGGCGAATGGGGGGCATCAACGACGAGTAATGACAGCAACAAATCAACACACCGACAATTGAATTGCAGTTTTCCGCTGCTTGGTGCCACTGCTATTGCAACCCTTTTGGCCAGCAACCTTCTGGTTTCATTTGAACTCAGACACAGGTTGTTGACACAGGTTGTTAGGGCGATGAGTATCTTGTCTGCTGTGGCGCTTCTCGAGGGGGGAGGGGCTCTCATTGTTTCGGTCTATGTCACGGCATTTAGTTAACCCTTTGCGTCCTGCGCTAAATCCAGTGGACCCCGCTTGGCGTGGGCGAGTGAGGTCGCATGCCGCTGCAGGGCTGCTGCAACCTTGTTGGTGTCCTACCCGCAGGTCATCTTCGCGTTGAAAGGTACCGATGGTCTTGTAGGCCACTGACGAGCCCATTCTCTTCCTGCGCTTTTGTGCTGATCGCCTCTAGTGTGCACGTGCTATAGCCCAGGCTTCTGTCGCCTGCAGTCTTGCATGTCCAACTGGTGGGAGCGGCGGCGGTGGTGGTGGTGGTGGTGGTGGTGGTGGTGGTGGTGGTGGTGGTGGTGGTGGTGGTGGTGGTGATGGCTGCGCTGCTGTCGCCTGCAGTCTTGCATGTCCAACTGGTGGGAGCGGCGGCGGCGGCGGCGGTGGTGGTGGTGGTGGTGGTGGTGGTGGTGGTGGTGGTGGTGGTGGTGGTGGTGGTGATGGCTGCGCTGCTGTCGCCTGCAGTCTTGCATGTCCAACTGGTGGGAGGGGCGGCGGCGGCGGCGGCGGTGGTGGTGGTGGTGGTGGTGGTGGTGGTGGTGGTGGTGATGGTTGCGCTGCTGTCGCCTGCAGTCTTGCATGTCTTGCATGGTGGTGGCGTGGGGTCATGGTGGTGGTTGTGGTAATCATATTTTTGCGCGTGCTTCGGTGATGATGCCGCGGGGGTTTTGGGGTTGTGGTGTGACGGCGATGCATCATCCTGCGTGTCTGTCGCAAGGGCGGAAGACCAAGTTCATATTCTATGACCTCCGAAGACGACAGGCAGAGGTTTTAGCCTTCGCTTTTGCCTGTGCTCCGTGGCTCTGTGGTACGCCTCCTCGGTTGCCATGTGTATGTACTGTGGTGCCCACCCGCATGGAGGGACCCCCCCAGCCCACCCAGGCTGTTGCTGAGTGGCACCGGGGGATGCTAGAGGTAAAAGAAAGTTTTCGCACCCAAAATTGGGCTCCCCAATTTCGGACCCTTCCAAAATATTACATTTTTTTTCTGAGGGAAAGTTTCCGATGTGGGTAGATGGGCTGCTGGGTTGCGTTTTTGTGGAGGGGCGCCCCCAGGCGTCCAACGGCAGATGGTTGGCCGTCCAGTGTTTCCGCTGCTCGCGGTGGGGGGTTGGGGTGGAGTGCGGGGAGGGGGGGGGGGGCGATGTGCAGTTCTGTGAGCGAGAGTGGAATGCCTCTCCCGTTGCTCATCATCGCAGCAATCTGCTTCCATGGCGACTTCTGTCTTTTTCTTCACTCAGGACGGCCTGAGGTCGTCGGCAGCAGGAGTTGGTTAACCGATGGCAGTTAGCACTCAACCGACGGCGGTTGGCGGTTGACGGACGGCAGTTAGCCACACGGCAACGTCCGCCAACCGTCAAGGGTTTGGGGATGGGGTTAGGGAAGAGGGGGGGGGGTGGCGACCCAAGCTTTGCCCGTCAGTTGTGCGCGCTGTCCATCAGGGCACCGTTTGGCGCCCCCACCACGCAGGGTCCCAGGCCGGAGGCGGATCCTTTCGACCACATCAGGCCTCGTCCTGATTACCCTCCCTCCGCTCCCTCCTCCTCTTCTTCCTGACATCTGTACGAAACCCCTCACTATCACTGTCCTCTCGCAAATGCACCTCCAACGAAGTGTCTGTGACATCCGCACTCCGACTCTGCCCCCTCACTCTCAGACAGGGCCTCAGATTAATGACGGCACCTAAAGGCGCTTTGCTGGACAGCTTGGACAATCTGTGTCGTGGCTTCGCCGCGTTTAGACCTGTTGCACCCCCCCCCCCCCACCCTTTGTCCTGAAACATGGGGACCCCGTGTTTCCACACTTTTGGGTCGTTTTGGGAACCATCGTTTTTGCGGTTACAATCCAATGGAGAATGCGGCTTGTACCTTCACCAAATGGGCCGCAATTCTGCCCCCACGGGGGGGACGTCTCCTCGGTTCTGGTACGCTACTCCCCTGAACCCCCCCCTCCAATGCCCCCCCCCCCCCCGGGGGGCCCTTTGGCCCACTTCTACTGGGGGGGGGGGAGTCGCGCATAAAAGCGAGGAGACGTCCCACCCGTGTCTGCCCCGTTCGGTGCCTGCCCCCAAGGCAAGAGCCCCCAAACAGGCTGGTCAGGTTGCTTAAGCAGGCGTTAAACCGGCTGCCAAACCAGCCCCACGCTCCATTGCCTCCTCATCGTCAGCCCGTGCCACACACTCAGTGCCCGTCATGCAAACTGAACATGTGCCACAGTCCAAAGTGTGCTATTCTCATACCCGAAAGTGCTTTGCCGTTCCTTGGGACCGCAATCTGCCATTGAAACTGTACATGACGTAGGCAACATCAACCCACATACGAAACCACCAAAGCCACATCGAAAATTTGCGGCGGGCCCACCGCTGATGAACAGTGAGTGAAGCACATGTTCTACCCCACGTTTTGCCTCTTGGTGGGCCGCCGGAGCATAGAACAACAGTCCTCAGACCCCCAATAACATTGGCACCACATCAATGCAAAAGTCGCTTAACCCCGCGTTCTGTTTGGTTGCATCCGTGGAGGGTGCCACATTTTGTGTTGAAACACCCTTGCAATCCCCCCATCCCCCCCGGAGACCATCACTTGGTGACTGCCCCCCCCCCCCCCCCAGGGAGACCGTTGTGCGCTAGGGTGGGAGATTCCAAGGGGCAGGTGGGATCTGTGTGCAGGCTGCAGGAAGGGTCAATATGGGTGGCAAAGTGTTGGTGTGGCTGTAATTCCATGTGTTCCTCGTGTTCTGGGCTGTGTGCTGGCCTGTTGCTTTGTACTGTCATGTTTTGAGGGGTAGGGCTGGCTTATGTCTGCGACATGTGTTCCGTGGGACACGCCGCGCGGTAACAGGGGCTTGTCCAAACACGGCGACCCCGTGTTTCCGCACTTTGCCCCTTTAACCAGAACCTGGTGCGTGTTGGGACAAGAGGGCGGGGGAGGGGGCTGCTGATCTGGATACCAGAGGGAGTCTGAGGGTAGGGACCGTATTCATTCCGTACTTTTGTGTAGCTTGGACAAGGGGGGGGGGGATGCTGAACAGCGAAAGTGCCGGCAGTGTGCGCCCTTACCACCACAACGAAGCGATGGGGGGCGATTTCATGCCGACCGCCGTCCTTGGCCTCCCTGTCCCCAGAGAGCGCAGCCGTTCAAGACCGTCTGCGAGGTGGGGTTCAACGCGGGGCACAGCAGCCTGCTGTGGCTGGAGACCCTCCCAGACGCCCGGGTGGTGGCCTTCGACAAGGGCGAGAAGTGGACCAAAGGGGGGCTGCTGTTCCTGCGCACGGTCTACGCCCGCCGGCACCGCTACATCCGCGGCCTGTCCAGCAACACGCTGCCGAAGTGTGTGCCCCGCCCTCCGCTCCCGCAGGGCCCCGCGTGCTGCGCCCGCGGCGGACACGGCGGCACGCGCCGCGTCCGCGGCCTCCGTCTGGCCTTTCGAGCGTCGTTCCCGGGGGAGCCCCTGACGCGGCGCAGAGGACAGGCGGTCTGGCCAGTGATGTATCAGACCAGCCGTGCACCGCAGGAGGAGGGGGGGTACCCCCCCTAGGCCCCCTAGGCCCCCACTTTCTGAGTGTCTATTTTTTTTCGATGTCTCTACGCCATGGGCTCCCCGGGGAACATGCCCCAGAGCACTGACCTGACATCGAAGGCACCCAACCACTGCCACGTGTTGTATAACTCACTGCGGCCGGTGGTGATCGCATTTGAATACGTCAATCCTGCGGAGCTGCAGGATTGGATTTTCGCTGTTCTGCAAAGGTTGTTGACACCAGCGCCGACCTACATCGACCCAGAAGACCTGCGCTTCGTGGGCTGCCAGTGACGTGCTGAACAGGGAACACTGTGGTCACACCGACTGGATTTCACCGGTATAGACGAGCGGCCGGACAGTGTGCTTAAAGGAGCCAAGGAATACGAGCTGCCCAAGTGTGCCGTGCGACTCGGCTCTGCGAACACACGGAACGATGCCAGATGAAATACAGACGGAGGCTGCTGCAGCGATGAAAGTGCGTCAGGACTTCCTACACAAACACCGAATCCCGGAGGAGGAATCAGTGGTTCTCGTAGCGATAGATCCGACGCAGCTGGCAATTGTTTGCGGGGCGGCAAGCCCAGAGCTCTCTGCTGTTTTGTGCGACCGAAAATACTTTGCTCCCAAGGACATCTCGGTTCCGTATATGTCACTGCCTACCATCCTGGACGAAAAGGAGAAGGAGATGAAACAAGTGATCTGGCCCTCGCCGCAAGGGGCATCCTTTCTGCCGGCCGTCAATTACACAGCGCTGGATGAGACCAGAGAGATGACAAAGAAGCTCCTGGCGCACTACGCACAAGTGAACATAAAGATCGTCATCTTCACGCCGAACGAGTCCAGACTATTTGAAGGGGCGGATGCCCTCCAGGGTCGCTTCCCGTTTGCAATGGATTCCATAGAAAAAGTGTCCGAGCCCATGGGAGTCGTGGGGGGAGGGCAACTACACACGTGGATCATCGAGTCCAGGCACACTACCAGGACCAACCCCTTTGCCTGCACGCCGCGCAAGGCGCTTGTAAATGTGCTTCCCCCGGGACAGGATCCGCTGGAGACTGTCGTGAGTCTGCAACCCATTGGCAACAGAATGGCTATCTCTATTAATAACAAGGAATCGGCAGAACTCATCAAGGACATACAGCAACCAGAAGGAAAAATCGCGATAGCACCAGGACCCCACCCCACACTGACATCCTGGATTATTTTCACTCCAGAATCCAGAGAGCAGGTGGAAGCTCTGGAAGCGAAGTGGCACCCCAGAGAGAATTTCTCCATGATGCCATTGCATGTCCAGCAGGGCAAGCTGACAGGGGCGGAGGTGGTAGCGGAAGTATATTTGGGAAAGAACCACAGGAACCACCAGTCAGTGACGCATTTCTGGAGTGTTTTGAGTTTTCACGTGCAGAAAATAATGGACCAACTGCAGGACCGACCGTACCTGTAGTACGAAGGCACGAATAAAATACGGCTCGCATTCAAACACAAAAAGGATGCGCAAACTTTTATTGCCTCAGCACTACCCACCCTCAAACAGCTTGGATACTCATTCAAAACCGAGGGAACAAAGGATGATTTCTGGCACAGAGATGGGGATGCGTCATCATCCTCCAGTGTCCGCACCAACAAGTCGTGGAGTACGGCAGGGTCCAAAGCACCAGGGGAGGGGGACACAATTGTGCTGGTGGACCTACCAGAATTCCTATCACCAGATGAGCTCCTGTAGGTTGTTAAGGAGGCTATGCGCAAAAACCAGGTCCCCACAGACAACGCAGTCATCACACTGGAAAAACTGCGCTGGAATATGGGGAATCTGCGAAAGCCAAACTGGCTGGTGAAAGCGCCAGGAATCAGCAAACTGAAAAGCATGGTCCTCACGCTACAGCAGGAGGACGGCACGAAACAGATTGCCACAGCCAGGTCCAAAGGGGAATGGGAAAAAGCCAGAGCCGATTGGCAAGCACGGCCAAAGAAAGCCAACGCACCACCCCCACAAAACCAGGCAGGGGCGGCGCCACAGAGCGCACCCCAAAGCTCCCTCCTTCCCGCACATCATGTACCTAACCAGCATGTCTCTGTACCCCCTGTCCTCCCCAATATCCTGAACAACGGCATGGCAGTCCCGCCGATTTACCAGCAGGGACAACTGAATGCCAACCAGCTTTCATATCTGCAGGCCCTACTCACTCAATCCCAGTCTCAGTCCTCAGGCACATCTTCCCAACCGTCGGATGCGAATGAACAGCGTATGATGGCGCTCGACATCACGTCGGTACGGAGCAAACGGCCCTTAAGCCAAAATGAATCCTCTCCCTTCTGATGCAGGGGCCAGCGCCCCACATTCGACAGGCGTCAGCGTACAAGCGCTGCCCATCGGGGCGGACCTCTCAGTCGCCACCCTGAATTGCAATGGACTGCTTACGGAGGTGGGGGAGGGCTCAAGGGAGGTACCCCGACTTGAAATCATACTTAAATATTTTAATGCAGCCAATGTTCAGATTTTCGCAATACGGGAACCACACCTACGGACCGAGTCGGACACACTGGAACAGCAAATCAAGAAGGTAAACACACTCGCAAAATGAGCAGGGTATGAACTCGTGACCCAGCTCACCGTGGGAGGGATGCGGGGGGGGGGGGGGTGGCAATATTTTGGAGTAAAGAATGGATATGCGTCAGTGCGATGTCATTTTCTCCGCGCATCATGGTGGTACACCTGATGAACGCAGACGGCCTGGATATTTCCGTGGTGGGAGCGCATTTCCATCACGAACCGAATAAGAGGCTGGCACAATACGAACTCCTCCGTAAGCAGTCCAACTATTCCAACCTCCGACGGCACTCCGTCCTACTGGCGGACCATAATTCTGTAATGGCACCAGGCGTAGATTCAAAAGTCTGTACCGTCCACGACGGGTTGCCTGATGCAGTGAGAGCGCGAGACGCAGAACTGGCGTTCTGTGTTAGTCACGACCTCTGTGATGCGTGGTCACATGCGTTTAAACCCACAGAAGACCCCGATGCAGACCACACCCCCAAGGGGTGGACCTGGGGGTTCCACACGGAGCACAGAGCGGATCCAGCGTCTGGCAGTGAGGACACGCCACTACCGTTCGCCCCGCATCGCAGACGCATCGATAGGATCCACTTTGCCTCACACATGCTGCACTCCCTGACACGCTGTTACACACACAGGCTGGATGGCTCAGACCATCGGGCAGTCATAGCAACACTTTCCCCCCCACATTCCACGGACACCCCGCAACGGCCGCGCGTCCCAGTGTCCTTCCTGAAGGACCCGGAGACGGTAAAAGAAATGGAGGCAGAACTCCAAGCTGTCGGGCACCAGGGAGATGGCTGGTGGGAGGAGGCCACAAAGATAATCAAAAAAACGGCATTCAGGTTTGAAAAGTCCATCCGCACACAGGGAACACAGGAGGCATTGGCAATGTTGATGAGCGCAACGCTGCGCCATACACCGGCCGAGGCGTTGCGCTTCCTGCGTGAAAAAGGACTCCACCCCCAGGACACGCAACGTGCATACGCGATGCTGCAAGCATTTGCAGAAAAAGAAAAGGCAGACAGGAATGGGACCACAGTCCTGAAAAAGCTGCAGCAGATACTCCAAGAGGAGCCGGCGACGGTATACCAGAAACAGCAACGCAAAATGGAAGTGGCACGGCTCACCAGGGAACTGCAGCAGCGGCGGCGGCTGGCGGTGCTCAGGGACAAGGGAGGGCAGCTCCTCACCGAACCCACGGCAATTGCCAAAGCGCTACAAGAACACTGGTCAGGTATAATGGCGGCAGGCACAAAAACAGTACCAGAGTGCATTGACTATGTGAACTTCCTCCCCCTGGCACAAACTATCAAAAATGTGGCGCCAATCCTCCTCCGCCCCCTCACATAGGAACTGGTTCTCACGGCACTCCAGAACCTGAAAAAGGGGTCGTCACCAGGGGTGGATGGAATCCCAGCAGAAATTTTTCGGGCGCTGCCGGATGTGTTTGTGCCCAGGATGTTCCAGTCCATATCTGAATTTCTACAAAAGGGGTCAGTCCCGCAGGACTGGTCCCTTGGCATCCTGTCCCCCATCCCCAAAGAACAGGGATCAGTGTCGATCAACTGTCTGCGACCCATATGCCTGCAAAATGTCCTGCTGAAATGGCTATCGGCCTCCTTGTACTTAATGCTGGAGGACGTAGTGGCATTTGTCACGCCATCAGAACAGAAAGCTTTTATTAAGGGCCGGTTCATCTTCGATCATATATGGAATGCACGCGGTGCCTTGCAAGCAATGCAAGAGGGCGTCATGATCCCTATAGACTTCTCCAAAGCGTATGACTCCATCCAGCACAATTATATGGTTGCATTTTTTCTGCGTATCGCCCTCCCCATCCCCCTCATTGCACTTCTGATGGCACTGTTCAAGGCACCCTTCCTGTTTGGAGTTGCGCGAGGAGTCGTCAAGGACGTGCACGTCCACCCGCAATCAGGAGTCAAACAGGGCGACCCACTGTCGCCGGCGATTTATTGTCATGGTCAGCTCAATCCTGGTCCGGAAACTACAGAGCCTGTTACCCTGCATTCATGTACTCTTCTATGCGGATGATCTGTTGATGTACATACCACTGCCACCCCCCACCGTCTGCAAGCTACTGACACACATATTCGAAGCCATACGAGTGTATGGACTGTTTGTGGGCCTGCGGATCAATCTAGGGAAATCAGCATTCTTGCTCAAAGGGGAGTGGGGGGATGACCACAAACACATCCTAGCCTCCTTCGGGGTGCCTGTCAAAGCCAAAATCAAGTACTTGGGTATAGTCCCGGGGCACGTGTCCAGTGAGGAGGCATACGCCCCGACCATAGCCAGAGCCATGCAGAGAGCAGAATTCATGCGCACGCTCCCGCTCACACACCAAGAACGAGTAGCACTTTTCCAGGAGTGGGTCCTGCCACTACTCATTTTTCCAGCCAGGGCGTACTTCCCAACAGACGCGGTGATATCCCAGGTGTCAGCACTGTACAAGACGGCCCTATGCCTCACCTCTTGGGGATTGACACTCCTGATCCTGGAACTCCGACCGGGACTTGGGGGTGACACACTCCCCCGGCCATCCAAGTTTTTACTATGGCAGCACGCCACAGCCTTCATGCTTTCCAGACAAGAGTCAACAGTGGTGCCCCCCCTGTCTAGGTCACACCTCCAGACGTGGGCCTCCACGTTTGGCATCCCCCTGGAGGCCAGGTTTCTACCATGGCTCCAGTTAGGACCAATCCCATGGAAAACATACCCCTTCCTGGGAATGTCATGCAAGGCATTCTCATTGCTACGCAAACCAGCAAAGGTCCCGGCCCCCCCACACACACAGATAGACGCCATGCCGCTGTGGCATTCGGTACTGTTCAGGGACACGCGCATGAACACATACTACTGCCCTGCCCTCATTTGAAAAGGAATACACACAATAGCACAGCTCAGAGACATGGACATTGCGACGCACCTCCCCAGAACATGGATCCCAGTGTACCAAAGTAGTCTGTCCAGCCTGGCACAGCCCAGCACGCCCCGACCCGTGGAGGACGAAGGGCGGCCAGCATTCTGGCTACAATGGAACAAACGGACCATGCTTCATTTCCTTATGCAATTGTCCCCTGAGACTCCGAGACAGACACCGGACACATGGCGTGCGTGGGCCAGGCTCTCCCTACCCCCGAGTGATCTGGTGTTCATTCAGACAGCGCTCTGGAGAAAACTTACAGTAGGATGCCGGCTGGCCAACTGGCAACCGGCAGACACCGCCTGCCCCCTGGACAGAGCACAGGAGACAATGGATCATGCACTCACGGAATGCAGATTCCTGCCCACAGCGTTCCATGTGGCAGTACAGTGCATCGGTCCCATCCCCCATGAAGGGGGAACGGTCGTAGATCCAACGGAAGTGTTGGTCAACACCCCAGTGCTGTTTGTGACAACGCCACTGGGACTGGTTTACTAGTCGGCAGTCAGAGCATCATGGGCAGTCCGGTGTAAACATAAGTTCCTGCAGTTAACTTCGCCTCCCTCCTGGTCCCACTTCCTGCGTACATGGATCAAGGTCCTGTCGGAATGGGAACAACACCCGAGCCCCTCTCTCCCTAAGAACGAGATCACCCTATTCCTCCATGCTCTCAGAACCATGGACGCCACAACGGTGCTGGAGCACCCCAGGGTACGAGTGGCGTCAGACAGGCCGCTGCCCACACTCCACCTACCAGTCCGCAAAAAAAGGAAAAAGTTCGCACAGGCGGCAGAATTGGCAGCACACTATGAATCCATTATACACAGCCACGTGGAGGATGGTCCATTGTATATCCAGACGGATCATCCGAGAAACACCCGGAGGTGGGGAGAGTGGGGGGTTACAGCGTGTATTTCGGAGACCACAGAGATGTGGCAGAATTTTTGCCCGTGAACGAGCTGCAAACCAACATCCGAGGGGAACTCCGAGCAGCGCTCAGTGCGCTGCAGGGGCACATCCCAGGAACCAAGTCCCTGATTTGCCCTGACTGCCAACTAGTGGTAGATGGAGTACTCGGGCTGGCACAAAGGTGGCGGCGGCATAACTGGCGAAATACCACAGGGGACGTGGCCCATGCAGACCCGTGGGCACAGATCCTGGAGCTCACAGAGCGCTATGGCACAAAAATCAAGTGGATACACATCCCATCACACATTGGAATCCGGGGTAATGAAAAAGCGGACCAATTGGCAGACCTGGGCAGCAGAAAATCACCATTGCTTTTCGGGAGAATATCGGTGGCCCCCAGGCAAGAGGACGAGGAAGAGGAGCGGGGGCTGTTGGAAGGGGAGGCATCAGTCTGGGGCTATGAGGAAGAACCCCCCCCCACCAGAGGAGGAGAACCCCCCCACCCCCTGCCGGATGCCGCAAACACCGCAGGCCACGCCACAGCGGCCGGTTGGAATTCTCAGTCCGGAAGTCATTGCCTCACCACTGTGGGATGTGGAAGTGTGCACACCAGCCATGGTACGCAAGTGCCGCAGAATTGACACGCCACAACCACGAAGCCAAATCAAGTACACACCACAGCAGTTACAGCTGCCGCTGCAATCATAGCCGACGCCTATGTCAGGAATACACCACACGCCCCGGATAATGGGGCCCAGCAGGTGCACGTTCCAGACACCAGAACCGCCATCGCCGCTCACCCCCAGTGCCAGGACCAACTTGCTGAGGTCACTGAACCTGGTTGAAATGGAGGGGGGGGGGGGACCCCCCAGAAAGGACACTGTCGGACAGCCGGATGGCGGAAAACTCTGATACAGAGTCGGCGGCGGACACCGACTCAACGATGTCCTGTAGCACAGCGTGCTCAATGTGCTTCACCCCCTAACACACGTCCACACACCGCCAGGTCTCGGTGATGCGTGAGCGTGCCGTGTACTTTGAGTGGCAGGTATTAGGTATCTTCGGTATAGTACAATGGTATCATCAGCGGCCCCGACGCCGGAGGGCGGGGGTTCGATGCCCGGAGCGTGGCCTGTGGCGGCCCGCTATGGGTAGTTCTTGTGTTGTGACAATGGATACTTGGGTACCATCTAGGAGGATTATTTGTTGTTGGAGTCTGTAATGGGATAGGAGCATACCTGAAAGTGCACGGGGGCCCGGCCCCACAGTGCGCTGTGTCTTCGCGGCTCGTGGAGGCGACGGCGCAGGCCGCCCGATGAGCGTGTTGATGTTGGTGTGGGGCTGGGGGGTGATTCGTGTGCCCCCCCCCCCAAGGTTGCCTGATACCTACAGCTGGTGGTTTTGGCGGGGTTTCTCACCACATCGATAGCGTAGCATACTGGAAGTGCACGGGGGTCTCGTCACGCGGGCGTAGGTTCGATGCCCGCAGTGCAGGCGACGGAGGAGGCGGCCCCATCATCTTTGGGATGCCTTTTTTTCCACCGGGCCACATATGGCAAACACACCAGCACACACACAGACCACACATGCAAGCGCCAAGGCGCTGCCCGCTCTCCTCAATCCCTGTATGGCTGTATGTTGACCTCCACAAAAGCCAGTACCCACTGGGGTTTCTAAATCCTAAGGACCTAAATATCCCAGGGCCGGTGGCAGTGGCCCACACGGGTGACCTCTGACCGCCCCATCCCCCATGACCTGGTAAACCCGAAACGCAGGTATGTGGCCGAGAGGGGCCAGCACACGCAAGCATACCAGTGGAAAACAGGGCGCCAAAGTGGGACACATTACACGCTACGCCCCGAACTCAGTCCAAAGGCGACAATGCCCTGAACCCAGTAGATGCAGCCCGACTCTTACCCCATTCAGGGAGGAGGGAAGGAAAGAACTGCAAAACACTGTCCGCGTGACACGAACAATCATGGAACTGAGTTGGCAATGAAGGCCGTGAGGCAGGCGCGGCTGGAGCTAAGTGGCGGGTCCACACCTGACCAATTGAAGCCTAGGCCCCCTCCCCCCCCCACCCTCCTCCCCTTCCAACGTTTGAGGCTGACAGCCGAAATCACCTCGAAGAGAGGTTGTTAGATCAAGCGCGGGCGCGAGCGTTGTATACCCCCCCTTTTTTGGGGTCGTTCGTGTATTATACCCCAATGTGTGGTTTCTGACGTCTAACCCCTTGTAAAATCATCATTTTAGGACCAAAAATGATCCCCCAATGATTTTTTGGATTTTGACCCCCCCCCCCCCCCTGCACTTGGGTACCCTTGTATTTGGACCTGGGTCCTGAAGAACGTTTTTCTTGTATATGGACCCCCTAACCCATGGCGGGGGTCCCGGGTCCCAACTCCAGATACCCCAGTCGGCCCCCCCCATATGGCCCCTTGCCGATGAGGACTTAGCCATTTTCACGCTGGATAGGCTGTTTAGTGGCACGTGCAAGTTTTTCGAAATTCGAGTTTTCATGAAAACCTTTCCGTTGCCCCTGGGATGGGTTTGGGTGATCATTTGGTGACAATACGGGTACTTGAGCGCCCATGGGGACCCACGTAGTGGCCACTGGGCCCATCTAGCCCGAGCCATGGGCCCCCTAAAAGCTTCAAAATTGCTGTTTGTAGGTGGTTCAATGGCATTTGGTGTGTGCACAAACTACTAAAGCAGGTCAAAAACGGAAAATTTTGCAAAACATTTTTTTGATATTGTGCCCACTCACAATGATGAAATATCCCATGTAAAGCATGTTTTAGCCCCTCTTTGTGTGTGTTTCACCCTATTTGGGTGTGTGGGGGGGTCCCCAAGGGGGTTGGGGCACAACCTGCCTATGCAGTTTTCCAGCCCGGGCAACTCAAAAATGGAAATTTCTGAAACTGATTTTTTTGATACTGCGACAATCCAAAATGATCAAATATCCTATGTAAAGCATGTTTTAGCCCCTCTTTATGTGTTTTCCACCCTATTTGTTTGTTGTTGGGGGGGGCTCCCAAGGGGGCTAGGGCACACAACCTGCTTATGAAGTTTTATAGCCTCGGCAACTCAAAAATGGAAATCACGTCGCAGAGGTTGTTAGATCAAAGCCAGGCAGGCGTCTCTAGGGGAAAAATGCCACATTTCCCCCCATTTTGGGCCTTTTTGGGCCTATTTGCGTACCCTACCCCAAGGGGTTGAATTGTTAGTTAAACCCCTTGTAAAATCATTATTTTGTCCAATAAACGCATCCCCCAATAAGTTTTTGGTCCGGACCCCCCCCCCCCCTAGACCCCCCCACTTGAAACCCACTTTTTTGAGCTTTTGAGGGAGGTGGGTTGGGGGGGGGGGGGGTCAAAAAAGACCCCCCTTTTTGGGGGTCCAAAATCATGAATCTTTTGGTTTTTTCGATTTTGAGCCGAAAAAGTGTTTTCGGGTCCCGACTCCATGGGGTTTGTATGAGGCGGAGAGGGCGAGCAGCCATTTTTGCTATGTCGGCGGTTTTGGTGACCTCGGCGACCCCGTGGTACCCACGGTACCCACGGTAAAAGAGGGGTGTGAGTGGGGATGTTGTGACGGTATATGCCTACTAGGATATGAAAGGATGTTTTTTGCAGTCTGCAGCCTTGCCTAGGGCCGGTCAAAACCCGTTCCAAAAATGCGAAATGACTGTTTCCACCAATAATGGCCTAGTGAATGGGCCCGTGCACAACCTGCTTATGTGTTGGGCAGCTCAAAAATTGAAGTTTTTGAAACTTATTTTTTTGATATTATAGTCACCTAAAGTGACTATCCACGGTATGTAAAGCATGGTTTTAGCCCGCATTTACGTGTTTTTCACCTTATTTGGGTAGTGGGCGCGCGGGGGGGGGGGGGGGGGCTCCCAAGGGATTGGTACACAACCTGCTTATGCGGGTTTTCACCTTGGGCAGCTCAAAAATTGAAGTTTTTGAAACTTATTTTTTTGATACCATGATCACCTAAAATGACCATCCAAGGTTTGTAAACCATGTTTTACCCCATATTTACGTGTTTTTCACCTTATTTGGGTATTGGGCGCGCGGGGGGGGGGGTTCTCCCAAGGGATTGGTACACAAGGTACGTAAAGCATGTTTTAGGCCGTATTTATGTGTTTTTCACCTTATCTGGGTATTGGGTGTGGGGGGGGGGGGTGTTCGAACGGGATTGGTACACCACCTGCTTCTGCAGTTCTTCACCCTGGGCAGCTCAAAAATTGAAGTTTCCGAAACTTATTTTTTTGATATTGTGATCACGTAAAATGACCATCCTATGTATGTGTAGCATGTTTTAGGCCGTATTTATGTGTTTTTCACCCTATTTCGGTATTGGGCGCGGGGGGGGGAGGGGGTCTCCCAACAACGTGCTTATGCAGTTTTTCACCCTGGGCAGCTCAAAAATCGAAGTTTTCGAAGTTTATTTTTTTGATATGGTGATCACGTAAAATGACCATCCTAGGTATGTAAAGCATGTTTTAGGCCGTATTTATGTGTTTTTCACCCTATTTGGGTATTGGGCATGCGGGGGCGGGGGGGTCTCCCAAGGGATTGGTACACAACCTGCTTATGCAGTTTTTCACCCTGGACAGCTCAAAAATCGAAGTTTTCGAAACTTGTTTTTATGATATTGTGATCACCTAAAATGACCAATCAAGATATGCAAAGCATGTTTCAGCCCATATTTATGTAGTTTTTACCCTATCTTGGGTGTGTGTTGTTTAGAGTAGATTCTCTGCGAGGTGGACTTGCCGAAGGCAATAGAATTTCTGAAACTGATTTTTTTGATATTGTGACCATCCACAATGATCAAATATGCTATGTAAAGCATGTTTTAGCCCCTCTTTATGTGTTTTTCACCTTATTTGGGTGTCGGGGAGGGGGGTCCCAAAGGGCCTGGGGCACAACCTGCTTATGAAGTTTTATAGCCTGGGCAGCTCAAAAATGGTCGTCCCTCTCCCCTCTTCGAGGTGCCTTGCCGAAGGCAATAGAATTTTGCTTCGGCGCCTTTGGTGCCAAGAGGATTTACGCCTGAAACTTTTCGGCCCGCCTTCAGCGAGGGCCACAGGGGGACCCTGGGGGGAGGGGCCCGGCCCGCAGGCCACGTGGCTGCCGGTGAGTGAGGTACGCCTGTGCCTGGCGTCCCCAATGAGAGGCAAACCGTCGGCCATAAGGCCCTCTTTGGACCGGGAAGACAAGCCCAAAGCCCACAGCCCCCCCCCCCCCCCTTCAGACCCCCGGCCCCAGCAGCGGTTAGACAGGCGGTTGGAGGAGGTTGCCAAAGCGGTTGGGGGCGGTTACCAGCGGTTACAAATGCCATTGAGGCTGGCACTTGGCGTCAGGGAGACAGTGGCTGGGCACAGGCTGGGCGCCCCGGAGGTAGGGGGGGGGGTACCTGCCCCCCTTGTAATGCATCCCTGGGCGCTGGGCGCCGGTCGACAGGCGACGGTTGGCAAGAGCGCAACGGCGACCGATGGTAAGCAACGGCGGTTGCCGCGACGGCAAACGTGCTATCGACGGGTACCGGATCGGAATGCGCAGCGGTGGACCGCCAACCGCCGGCCGGAGAGCGTTGAACGGGGGCGCACAAATGCCGAGGGCCACGACCGGCGGGGCCCAGAGGCCTGGCGTGCCTCAACAGAGGGAGAGTATCCGCGCCGCACTTTTACGGCGGGTTCACCAGGCGTGGGTTGGCTTGCACCCCCTCACAAGAGGCTCAATGAGGAGAGCAAACCCTTTGGGCGTACGGCCTGTGGGCGTGGGCGTGGGATGGGGCCCAAGACGATGCCCGGCGCGCCAACCCCTCCCCCCCAGTCCGGAGTCTTGTGGGCTGCGCGCTACGACGGGCAAGCGCGCGCGCTCAGCAAAACAAAGTCCTCATCAGTGGTACCGGACGCGCCTTTCGGTCTGGACAAAGAGCCCCGCCCCCCGTACAGACACATGCCCTCAGACGGTGTCCCCAAGACAGAGGGGAATCCAAGATGGCTACATGACCCCTGGACGAGCAGTAACGGCGGGTGCCTGGGCCAGACCGAGGGATGTATTAGAAGGGGGCCCTGGAGTCCCTTCCCTTCTAATGCATCCCTGCCAGCGCCCTCCCTCGCGACCGTTCCGTATCGCAGATTCATCGAGAGCAATCCGGATTTCAAGTGCGACGTGGTCTTCATCGACGGGGATAAGAGAGAGGAGCCGCGGTATGACGACATCATGAACTTCCGGAAGATCTCGACGCTGGACACTGTGCTCTACATGGACGAGGTGAACACGCTGGAGTGCGTCAACGGCACCGTCGACCGCGGGCACGACAAGTGCAAGGAGAATGAGGCGTGGTGGGGGGCCTCCCTGGCCTACAATTCGCTGGTGAAGGAGGGCAAAATGGTGATGGACAAGTGCTCGTTCGAGATCCCGGGCGATGGCATGTGCTCCGCGCGATTCTTGGTGTAGCCGCGGTGCGTGGGGTGGTGCCCCGGGCGTCCGCCAGGCCAGGCAGCCCCAAGTCCGGGCCGTTCTGGGCCCGAAACCCCCGTTTTTTATGCCCAGGACAGCCCCAGAAGGCGTTCAAACGGGCCAAACGATGGGAAGCGGTTGGTGCGCTCCACGTGCGGGTTGACTTCCTCGTGTCAACGACCCCTATGGTGCCCTCCAACTCCACGTCGGCCGCGGGCACGACAAGTGCAAGGAGAAGCAGGCGTGGTGAGGAGCCTCCCTGGCCTACAATTCGCTGGTGAAGGAGGGCAAAATGGTGATGGACAAGTGCTCGTTCCACATCCCGGGCGATGGCATGTGCTCCACGTGCGGGTTGACTTCCTCGTGTCAACGACCCCTATGGTGCCCTCCAACTCCACGGTGTGTGACCGGGAGGAGCTGGTTCCTACCGAGTCAGACGCCGGTCGCAGCTGGTTCCTACCAAGTCAGACGCCGGCCGCAGCTGGTTGCCGCTGAATTCTGTGTGTGGCACCGGCGGAATGCGATGTAACTCGATGTAACCCCCACCCACGGCCTGCAGCATGCCGTGGCAGGGGGCCGGTGTTGGGTGCCTGGAGGGCCGGGGATGGGGAGCGCATGGTCGGCCACAGGGGGGCATTGGTTGCAGTGCGCAGATGCGATGGACGTCGACCGTTTGGGAGATGTGGGTCTCCTGGTTGCCTTGCGAGTTCGTCTCCTTCTGTGTCATCTCCGTCTTCTTCCGCCCTTGGAGACTATTTTGGGCGCCACAGGGCCCATCTTACATTCAAAACCAAATCAGTTGGCCCTCATCGCGCGGGGGGGGGGGGGTTCGCAAGTTTTCGCAATTTCCCGCAATTTTTCCGCAATTGATTTCTGCTCGTCCCCCTCGCGTGAATGTGGGTGCCCTGCATGTCCCCTGTGCAGAGGTGTTGCTCCTTGAGGCTTCAGGAGGGTTGGTTGCGGCACCGCAATTCTTTCGCAATTTTCCGCAATTTCCCGCAATCCCCCTCAATTTTCTGCAATTTTTCACAATGTCCCGCAATTTTCCACAATTTTCCGCAATTTCCCGCAATTCCCCTCAATTTTCTGCAATTTTTTCGCAATGTCCCGCAATTTTCCACAATTTTCCGCAATTTCCCGCAATCCCCCTCAATTTTTTGCAATTTTTCGCAATGTCCCGCAATTTTCTGCAATTTGCCGCAGTCTTCCGCAGTTTTTCCGCGATTGCCTTCTGCCCGTCCCCCTCGCGAGCGTGTTGTTGTGGAATGGTGTCCCTATTCCCGTTTCTCAGCAATTCCCTGGGGCACATGGGGGCAACAAGAGCCAAAGAGGATTGTCGGGTGGCGGCCTCCCCCCGTGGCCATGCACTGCAGGGCAACCCCTGCCCTGCCCGTCGGGGGAATTGCAGTGGGTGTGTGGGGGATGCTGACCCCGGCTGAGGCCCCAAGCCACGGAGCTCGGGCCCGTTGGTGACCACAACCCCTGCCCCGTCCGCGACCGCATGTGGGCTCACGCCAGTTGCGGCGCCGCAGCAGCGGTCGACCGCTATCCGCCCGCCCGGTGACGGAAGGGCCGGGGAGGCGTGGTCTGCCTTGATAGCAGGCAGGCGCAGAGCGAGCGCTGGCGCGGGGCCGCACACAGGGCTCCTTTGAACAACGCAGCACCATTGGGGCTCCCCCCTGGACCTACCCACCCCCCATTAGTGATTTGGCCAAAATTTTCTCCGGGTCTTCAGCCAATCAAAAAAATTCTCTGGTGCTTTTGGCGCCAATTGGTTGAGGCCAAAAGTTTTCTGTGGCGCCTTTAAAAACTCAGCACCACCGGGTGGGGGTGGGGACTGGACCCCCCCCCCCCGTTTTTCTTTACAAGGAGCCCTGGCCACGCATCGCGAGACAGAGAGTGGGCCGTCTCTTGCGACACCATTCCTGGCAAGACTAGGGACCGTTCAGCAATGCCTGCGTGGGAGAGACTATTTGGTGGGGTTTGATCCCCCAAAGTTATGCCAACTCAAGTACTTTGGGTGGAATTGTGCCAGCAGTGATGTCAAACCCCCTTTTTGTAGCAAGTCTTGCCCCTTCATGTCCACAAACACACCCACACCCACCATTCAAGACAGCTGACCCGTTGACGCATGCAGGCCTGCCTCTATGATATGGTGCCCCCCCCCCCCCACACACACAAGAAACACGTTCCACACCCCCCGGTCACCAATGACGCCACGCGTGTCCATGAGGCTGCTGGACGCCCTGAACTTGGTCCCTGTGGAGGAGAGCCGGGAACTCTCCCTGACTCCAAGGTTGGTGGAATCCCACGCGTCGACGGCCTCCACCATAACATGCAGCACAGAGGGCTCACAGTGCTATACGCCGTGATCTGCAGCTGGTGGCAATGGAGGAACCCGATCGGCTACCCAACAGCCGCTTGGGGGAATCCCAGCAAGCAGAGAGCGCAACCCCTCCCCCCTGTATGCTGAATGATACTCTGACTATAACCAAACCTGTACCCACTGGGTTTTTAAACCTACGGTCCCGTTAAAGCCCAACCAAGTGTGGCCGAATGGGGCCAGCCATCCATGCAGCACAGGAAGGGAGTGACCACTGACCTGGATGCACGCATAACCCGGTAGAGCCCAGATTGCCAGCACGGATAGCGGGAGCAGGAGTGAGGGCTGACCTCTGGATACAACTCGCAATGTGGAAGCGCCGAGCGTCGGCAGATGGACAGAAGGCGATGACAGCCGCGGGGCAGGCGCGGCCAGAGCCTAATGCGGACAATGCAACCTGACCATTTGAGGCCCCACACGCACTTCCGTGCAGCAGGGCTGTGGAGTGCAGTAGCGGTACCATGGATACACAATGCATGTCCGCTGTCGTGCTGCAAGGGAGGAAGGGACACCGGCGGCTGCGATGCAAGGTGATGTATGTGAGCTATGGTGTTGCTGCAATTTCTTTTTGGGCGGCAAACACACACACACACACGCACGCACGCACACACACACACACACACACACACACTATAACATGGAACACATGGTTTCGCTGATGACGCGGTCGGACGTAGGAATGTTGAACCTCGCAGTTTGAGCTTTGATTGAATACTTTGGGCGTCACACACACACACACACACAGCCCGTTTTGGATGATTTTTCAGACTTTGGGGCTTTCACAGGCCTTCGTCTCAATCTGCACAAAACGAAGGTGCTTCTACAGGGGGTGGGCCCGTGGCCGGTGCAGCTGTCTGGCATTCAAGTCGTGTCGTGTGTTCAGTATCTCGGGGCCTTATTTGGGGATGTTTCCCCCCAATGAGAAATTTGTTGGCGTCTTTGAGAGCAGGTGCCTGCACATCTCCCGCATGCCCCTCTCTGCAAAAGAAAGGGTGCAACGGGTGCACACCTGGTGCTACCCCGTGTTACAGGTCACAACAGTGGCCTTTTACCCTCCTTAGTCAGTTTTAGTTCGCCCCCGGGCGGCCCTAGGGGTTGCCTTTGGGTCCCGCAATTGGAAGATGACTCTAGACATTCTGCACTTGCCCCCCTCAGATGGGGCGCTGGGGCTTTGGATGCCAGAGGTGTACCTCTACTCCACATGTGTCGTCGTTCTGGCGCTACCTGCAGCACCCAACACGATTTGGGTTTGTACAGCGTAATGCGTTGCGTGATTGGTTAGCATATAAGGGCATTGTCCACTCCGTGTCCTACCTGTCGTTGCTACAACTCTCGCCCTGTGCGACGCGGGGCGCCCCATGGCGGGCGTATTGTGTGCGCGCGGTGTCCCCTGATTTTCGCAATTGCCGAGCACTCGCTTTTGCTTGTCTTTTCGAGGATGGGCGTGTGGAGGGGGGATTGACAAAAGCCGGGGAGGGGGTGGTGGGGGGGGGGGGCTGATGTTGGTGCGAGTGTTGAAGGAATTCCAAAAACCAAGTAAGCACTTTGTGGGAAATGGGCAGGTACCTGGGGGGGCGTGGATTCACTGGTCCTACCACATTAAAGCACTGGGCTCCTGAGAGGCCCATCTGCAGCATTGTATGTGACATGTCGTTCTCTGTCATATGTATGGCAAAGCTGGACGGGGCGGGTGACTGAGAAAGACATTTGTTTTTGTTCCAAGGCGATGCCGCTGGTGAATAAACGGACCGTGTTAAAGTCAAGCTTGAGTTTTTAGTTAATAGATTCGAGCGTGTAGGTGACTACCCAGAAGTCGGCATGGCACGCAGATGTGAGTTGTACCTTTCTGGTTAGTGTTGAAAAGGCTACCGGTGTCGCTGACATTTTTTGGAGGGCTTGATCGCAAAATGGCGTGAACGGCGTCTAGGTCGTGACTTCTATCAATAGATCAAATTTGTTGGGCGGCAAATTAGTGTTCAAGCGGTGCTACAAGGCCACTGCTTGCGACAGCTCTGTGTCTTTAAGAATCAGAATAACGTTAGAACCAACCTTGGGAAAGATTGCAGCAAGCTCATCAACGGAGAGTTCATCCAGGTATTTCCATGACCTGGCAGGACCCTCTGTGGAGAAGAAATGGTGTGATTGCAAGGCAATGAAATCCTGTTCCCAGTGGAATTGCAGCATTAATTGCTGCTGTCCGGCATCAGTGAGGAGTTGGTTGGCAAGTCTTTGATTTTTTCTCGCATGGCGACGACAGCCTCGAAGTTCGCCCGTGAGAAGCGTTGGGGATCACTCCCTTTTCCTATGCTGGTGAAGGTGTGTCCTGGATAGAAGGATCGAGCTTTTTTCTTGACCAGTGAGACCCCAATGGCTATGGCCCATTGGCGGTCCATTGAGGCTCTTTGGTCGACCAAGACTTGCTGTTGTCGGAGTACTTCTTCTTGCTGTGTCTTGATTGTGTCCCCTAGTTGATCATCCATGTGTTGCAGTAGATTATAGATGTTGAGCTCAGTTTGCGCGATCTGTTGGTTCACATGCGACCACTGATTACACAGCTTTTTGCGTGCGGCTTCGTCATTTCCTTCAATCATTTGGTATTGCGACTCGCACTCCTTCCCTTATTCAATTAGCATGAAAAAAGTTTTCCGTGCATCGAAGAGCGGCGTGCCTTCCGAGAGATTGTATTGCTAGAGCGACAGGCAAATGGCGGCGCCAAGGTTGTCAACTGTAGCGTTGAGTTGTGATCTTTGTTCCATAGCTTGGCGGTCTTGAGGCGGGTCCGCTGCTGTGATTAGCTCGACATGGGTGTTTAGTGCACACCTTTTGTGAGTGAGATCTAGAATGTGTTGGGGGTTAGTGCCCTCATGAGTTGGTCACTGCCGGATGAGTGCTGCGCGACCTCCTTCATCACTATGTCAGTGTTTGCATCTGAAGCACGCTAAAGCACTTTTCCAAAGTAGGATTGCAATTGCAGCTTAGTCTAGGCGCTCAGGAAAGGGGTTGGGTAGGCTCATTTGGCCCAGTCTCCAACGTGCACTTATGGGAGCAATTGCTCGCAGAACTTGACAACTCAGAGCGAACCATACACCGGGTGAAAGTTCCTTCGCATGTTACCATTGATGGTAATAACGAGGCAGGTTGCCTCGCTGAACAAGGCAGACACATGCATCCGCGTTTTCCAAGGCCACAGACTCCTCGTCACCCTGCCTTCCAATTTGCCACCCCCAAAGCGCCCAAACGACCCAAAGTCTCCGAACCCTTCTCCGCCCTGGCCCCTCTTCGCATGTTCCAGGACCCCCCCCCCCCACCATGACCCTGGGCGAGGCAGATGAAATTCTCACTGCCCTTGAACTACAGTTTATGCTCGACACTTTTGCTGACACTTATGACACATATTCAACCAACTCCGAACTGGGTGATACCGACGCCACGGTTTCGCTGGCCTCCGACAATGCGCTGTCTTGCTCGACGGAATGCAGCGGACCACGCGACTAAGGCCTCATTGGTGCCCCCACCCTCTCTGGGCCGACCACCGCACACAACACACGCACAGGGCACGCACCTAACACTGCCGCTGGGTTGTAGACCTTGGTTTTTCAATAGTTTGGACACCGCCCAGGTTCCATAGTATCAGCTTTATGAAATTTTGCACATATTTGGATCAAAGACATGGACGGTCTAGTAGTATGCGCCATGGACTGGCATTCGTCATCATCGGGGGCAACCCTCGGTTCCCCCGCCCGTCCAGGGGCCGTCGGCAGCGCCCCCACCAACGCCCCCTTCAGCAACCCGCCCCACCATCGGTACCGCCGGTGGATGGGTGACGTGTCTCGTCTTCATATTTCTTTTGTGTACTCACACACGTGTAACACTTAGAAAAATTAAAATGCCACAGAACCGGCACACCTATAGCAGAGCGCCCCGCCACCGGCACCACCGGCCGACCGGGGACGTATCTCCTCCTCATATTCCTCTTCCGGGGTTCGAACTGGCGACTCCGGGGCTGTAGGCGGCTGCACAGCCGCTACGCTGGGAGGCCAAAACCTAATCCTACGGGCGCCGGACTATGAGGCGGTGGCAATAGGCACAACAGATTTGCACAGCTTGAGCTCATGCGCTCCACAGGCTGGGCCTGTGGCCCCCTCGCGCAGGTTCCTCCCATCATGTTACTATTTGAAACGATGAACCAATCATTGCCAGGGGTCAGGCCGAAGGAGTGCTATGCTTTGCAGCCCGGAAGCAATGGAGGTAGTAGAATATAGCGTGTATTGGCTGTTTCATACGGGCGCTTGATATATTGATCTGGAAGGCACGATCTGCTTAGGTTATGTCGGGTACAGATTTGAACCACCACTATACTTACTGGTCACTACAATGTACATACGATCGTGGAGCACCCCAACTAAGAAGGGGACACATGAACTATCATGTGAGAACCTTTGGACTAATGGCTGGAATTGTCTATGGCAGGGACATTCAGTCGATCGATACCGACCATTGATCCCCCCGAAAGACCGTGGCGGCGCCCACTGTACTTACGCCAAGCACCCACGTTAACCCTCGCCTGAACTTTGATAGTGGAGCACCCCAACCAAGAAGGGGACACTTTGTGAATTTGAATCACGAGAACACATGGACTAACGGTTCAAAGTGTCTATGGCGGGGACATTCAGTCAATCAGTACCGACCATTGATCCCCCTGAATATATCCTCCCCCCTGCTAGGGCCAATCCAGACAAATAATAGAGCGGAACTGACAGCGTGCCTTGAGGCCCTTCGGGCACTCCCACTGTCACAGCCGCCGCGCATCATTGCGGCAAGTAAGTACATATATGACAGTGTGACTGCGTGCATGCATCGCTGGGCACTACAAGGCCGTCGGGTGACCAACCAGGACCTGTGGGCCCCTTAAATCGTTGCTACAACCCCGCGCAGCGGAAACGCTATGGAAGCATGTATACAATCATGTAGGTATAGTCGGTAATGAGCGAGCGGATTCTTTGGCGAATCAGGGGCGGCGGTGTCACCCTGACAAAGCGCGCTATCTCCAAGACTAGCTTGCCCGCTAGGGCCAGCGCCCTGTGGTCCTGGCCTCCTAGCTCGCCCTTGCTGCAGTTGGTAGCCTCCCCCCTTCTCACCTAACAATGCATCGGCTTTGCAAAATGGTGCTACTCTGCTGCCTGTATGTTTGTTCATTGTGGCGTTACCGCCTTTAACCGGTTTTGCTCATTTGCTGCGGGGTGGGTACCTGAGCTTCAGTGCCCCGTGCGCGCAGGAGTAGTGGAACCGGGGAGACCGCGTGCTGTTCTCCCTCTCCCCCCCCCCCCCCCCTTTACCATGGTTGGCTGGTTGGCGGTCCTGGTGACCAGCAGGGGGGGACATGGATGCTTGCTCATGCCCTCCCTCACTTGTGTTGTTTTCCCATGACTAACGGTGTGGGCTTACACGGTAGATGTCAGAGAGGTGGTAGTGCAAGCTTGCATTATCCCTGTAGATGAATGGCATGCGGTGGGTCTCGCATGCCGTAGGCGGTGGTTCGAACCCCAGGGAGGGTTGGGATACAACATGCAGCGTGGTGGCCCCTCCTGTTCTGCCTTTGGGGCAAGTAATCTGCCCTCGTCGGTATGCCATAGTGGCTACGGGGGTTGTCCGCTGGCCGGAGGGGCCGGGTTCGATTCCGGGGGGGGGGTCGAAATACGTAGGTTTCGTGTTATGGTCGATAAATATCTTCCTACCATCTAGGGTTTTCCCCTTTTCTTGGCGCTTAGCTCTGAGTCCAGCCCCCCCCCCCCCCCCGGAGTCTCCAGGGATGCATGGGGCTGGGATGTGGGGAGTGGTAGGGCACACGAGCGTGTAATGTGTGTCTTGCTGTCGTGCGGATGGTTCTGAGGGCAGGAGCCGTGGTGCGTTGGCGGCATATGGTGCTTCATGCCCGCTGGGCAGCCCCTTGCAGGGCAGAACAGTCGAACTCATAGTTTGTAGCAGTGCTAGGACTTTAGGATTGTTGAACCTCGCAGTTTGAGCAAATTCGAATGGATTCACACACACACACACACCAATATGGCAAAGGCTCTGCAGATGGGCAATGCACATGGGGGGGGGGGGGGGGGTTGTATGGCTGGGGGAGGGGCGGTGTATCTGGATTCGTGACTAAGTAGAGATTGGGGAGGGGGTGGCGTGCGGAGTGAATGCAGTTGGTTGGTCAGGCAGGGGGGCGGGGATGGGTGTGTGGGTAGTGAGCAAAGGAGCATGGTCGAGGGACCAGGCTCTTGCTGAAGGAGAAACCAGGGGGGGGGGGGGGGTCAGAGGCCAAAAAAAAGGTTAAACACCTAAAATCAGCCTCAAATTTCTGGCCCTTTTGATAAATAGATTTCATTTTTTGCCGGAGGACAATTTTTCTGATGTGGGTGGGTGGGTGGGTGGGTGAGTGGGTTGGCCGGGCCTTGCCAGGGCCCCAAACAACTCCAACATCCAACAACATTTGGGTCTGGTTTGCGCTGCGGTGCAGCAAGTCAAAACAATGTACTGAGATTCATAGCTATGACCATGTGCCTGTGACACGGGGGTATATTTTTTTAGGCATGGCGGTCCCCCGCCCAAGACTACACAAATCTGCTCAACTGCGAGGTTCCTCGAAGGACGGCCGCTATTTACAGCAAAACAGGGAAAACTTTAGGCATAAGGTGTCAATGACACTTTTCAAAGAAAACCAGAGGCTTATGACACGGGAGTATATGCGAGCTCAGTATCCGTTGCTTTATGGCCACGGGGTCCTCAAGCAATAGCCTGGGAGGGACTGTGTTGTGTAGGTTGTTGGTACGTACCCCCCCCCCCTTGTATAAGCTACGCCCTTGTTCAAGCTACAGCGGGCGTAGGGACCGTATTCATTTGGCACCTAATTTTAATTCGGTACAAATGTAGTGCAGCCACATAAGACATGCGTTTGGTGACAAATTTGCCAGCTACATAGGGTCATGGACACATTTGTTGTGAGTGTTTGCCCATTTGAACCCACATAGCTCTGATTTTGGGAATATTTGTGCATTATATTCCCCTTTCTTGCACCAGCTCGCCATGCAAACTTCTCTTTTTGAACCTGGGCATCTACGGTCTTCTCCAAGCTACAGGAGGCGTAGGGACCGTATTAATTTGGGACTTTTGCGTAGCTTATACAAGGGGGGGGGGGTAGTGCCGGTGGGAGTCGGAAATGAAGGCTCACGGTGTTCAATCCCATTTGCTTTGTGTTGGGTTGCATGGCCGTCTGTGCACCAGCAACGCCCCGCCACATGAGGCTTTGTGCGTCGCTGGGGTGCCGTTGTGCACGCGGCGGACGACCCTTGTGCGCCGCTCGCGGACCATTGTGCCCCCAGTTGCATGACGCATGGGGCGCTGCTACAAGGAGCCTTTACGCATGCCGCGTGCCTACTCCAAGGCCAAATGAGACAAAGGGCCAATGTAGTGCCACACAATGCGGTGCGCACAGAAGAAGAGAAGAATGGCCCATAGGTAGCGGTCGTTGATGGTGTGCGACTGGGCAACTTGTTTACCATTACGGATTGGGTGGTGAACAGGTTGTGTGCCCGGGTTTGAAGTTCCTGAGGATTTCCCAGCATTTGGACACATTTGGAAATTGTGGAATATACTTGGAAGCGTTTGGGGATACTCTGAACTGTTCGGAAATGTTCGGATTGTTCGAGATGTTCAGAATTGGAAAGTGTTGGGGCATTGGGAAGTATTTGGGGCCTCAAAATATCATACCCCATAACAACATATGCCAGTCACCTCCAGGAATCACAGCACCCATCCAGGGAAAGCCGGGATAAATGCTGGGCGACACTTGATCCACGCAAAATGACGTCGAGGCACAAATTGATCGCACAAAATGAATATATTTTGGAGGCACCATCCTTCGCAAAATATTCACGTGTTCGTGTCATTCGAGTTCAGTGTAGACCGCACCCGCGCCGATGGCGTGGCGCCGTGCGCACGTGCGGTGCACGCGCCCTCCCACACGATCGCCTCCCCTCACTCCCCACCTTCCGCGCTGCAGGCCATGGCCGCACGCCGCCTTCCGCGCTCCAGTCCCCCGCACCGGCCCCACGGCTGATGCCCATCCGATGGACCGGGCCCCGCTGTCCCCCCACCCGGACGTCAGCGCCCCCCCCCCCCCCCCCCGCACCGCCCGGCGGCCCCGCACCGAGGCCCGGCCGCGTGCCGGCCCTGTTCGAGTGCGTCGCGCGGTGGCCCCTGGTCTGCTGGTGCGGGCTCATGGGGCTGCTGGCAGGGCTGGGGGCGGCCGGGCTGAGCGCGGGCGTCACCATCACGCTGGACCTGCGCAGCTTCGTCGTGCCCACCCACCCCACGGCCGCGCGCCACGCCGCCGTCCGCGCGGCGGGCGCCGGGGCCGTCGCGGCGACCAACGCGCTCATCGTCGCCGGGCGGATCCCGGACCTCGCGGGTGTGCGGCTGCGCGGGGGCGGTGGCGCATTCCTTTGGGGGCGGGGAGAGGGGGGGGAGGGGGGGCTCGCTGCGGAACGGAGCGCGTTGTCACACCCCCTCCCTGAGCGAGTCATCACCGGAGCACCGACCCCCCGAGTCGTCGGGTGACGGCATTGTGCCTGATGTACGCTCACCGGACAGCCCATGAAACATTGGATGACTGCAGTGCTGCGGGGAAGTCAAGGCAACATTCGACACCGATCTGAGGAGCGATGACCGTATGCCTGTGTCCCTGGGTATACGTCAGCTACCCTCCCCCCCCCTTGCAAAGTCCCCCCCCTTGCAAAGTCCCCCCCCCCCCCGGGACACCGTCACTTCCATGTTTTTCTAGTTAACATGAATTGTGCTGGTTTGTGTTGCCCATCTGCTTTACGCATGGCCTTGCATTGCTTTCCCAGTACTACAAATCAAGCACATGTGTATGTTCTGTGATATTCTCTCTCCAAAGGCGTTGTATGGGTGTGTTGTGTTGCCACTTCAGACCCAAGATGTTTTCTCCCGGTGACCATGTACGGTACCACTCACGCACACTTGGTGCACATGTGTTGGCCACTGTTGTGGGGCCTTCGCCAAATGGGACGCAGTTTTGCCACATTCGGTACATACGCCCAAAGTGTGTTATTCTCGTACCCAGAAGTTCTTTACCGTTCCTTTGGATCCTCAATAACATTTGTGTTGGATGAAACACATTGGCACCGCATCAACGCGAAAGTCGCTTCACACGTGTTCTCTTTGCTTGCGTCAGTGGAGGGTACCACAGTTTGCCTTGAGATACCCTTGCAATCTCCCCCCCCCCCCCCCCCCCGGGACACCGTCACTTGGTGACCGTCTCCCCCCCCCACCCGGGAGACCGTCGCGCGCTACCCCGGGACTTTGCAAGGGGGGGGGAGGGTAAGTATCCAGCGCTTCATTCCGCCCATGTCCACCGAGCGATGTGTATTGGCTGTTTTGGGGGGGGATGGTGGGGGGGGGCGAGGGTGGTCTCGAGCGGTTACTGGCGGTTGGACAAGCGGTTTCAGGAGCCATGCTGGCGGTTGCAAAACGGTTGGAGGGCAGCGGGGGGGGGGGATGGACAGAAGCGGTTGCGCGGAGGTGACAGTCATCCCGGAGAGGGGGGGGGGATATGTCTTCCCAGTTCTGACTCATTCTGATTGTCTATTTTTTTTTCGTGAAAGGTGCCCATGACAATGTCACTGATGACCTTTTATTGATCTTTTGTTGTTGCCTCTGCCGCAGCCTTTGTGAGGTCGGGTCTCAGACACAACAACCAGGGGGCAGGGGAGGGGGGTTTTGGCAGGGGAAAATTTCATGGCGAACAACTCGGCTCTCAGATTGGTGCCGACAACTTTCCCCACGACATCTTTTGCGCAACCCGGGCCGGACCTTTGCCTGAGGTCTTTCGCTGTTAGTGACGACCGCTACACAAGAACAGAGCAAAGAAAACCGGTTGAAGCAAAATCCTTCGCAACTGCAGAGCAGTCGTGGACGTCTTTCGGTCTGGTAAAGAGGGGATAGTGCATGTGTCATGGTGTTCATGCGGGCGGATGTTCACCAGACTGACCCTCCCTTCAGACCTCACTCAATCCACGGAGGAGTTTGTGTCCTTTACTGCCCAGGCCATGCAAACACAGCCACACACCCACACTGCTGATTTGGCATGCACTGTTCCCCAAAGTTTGGTGCCGAAAATTCTATTGCCTTCGGCAAGTCCACCTCGCAGAGAATCTACCCCGAGCAACACACACCCAAAATAGGGTGGAAACTACATAAATACAGCCTAAAACATGCTTTACATACCTTGGATGATCATTTTAGGTGATCACAATATCAAAAAAACAAGTTTCGAAAACTTTGATTTTTGAGCTGCCCAGGGTGAAAAACTGCATAAGCAGGTTGTGTACCAATCCCTTGGGAGACCCCCCCCCCCCCCGCCGTGCGGCCAATACCCAAATAGGGTGTAAAAAATGTAAATACGGCCTAAAATATGCTTTACATACCTTGGATGATCATTTTAGGTGATCACAATATCATAAAAACAAGTTTCGAAAACTTCGATTTTTGAGCTGCCTAGGGTGAAAAACTGCATAAGCAAGTTGTGCACCAATCCCTTGGGAGACCCCCCCCCCCCCCCCGGCCCAATACCCAAATATGGTGAACAACACATAAATACAGCCTAAAACATGCTTTACATACCTTGGATGGTCATTTTGGGTGATCACAATATCATAAAAACAAGTTTTGAAAACTTACATTTTTGAGCTGCCCAGGGTGAAAAACAGCATAAGCAAGTTGTGTACCAATCCCTTGGAGAACCCCCCCCCCCCCGTTCGGCCAATACCAAAATGGGGTCAAAAACATGTAAATACGGCCTAAAACATGCCGTACATACCTTATAATGGTCATTTTAAGTCGTCACAATATCAAAAAAACAGGGTTCAAAAACTTCGATTTTTGAGCTGCCTAGGGTGAAAAACTGCATGAGCACGTTGTGTACCAGTACCTTGGGAGCCCCCCCCCCCCCCCCACCCAATACCCAAATAGGGTGAAAATCATGTAAATACAGCCTGAAACATGCTTTACATAGCTTGGATGGTCATTTTAGGTGATCACAATATCAAAAAAATAAGTTTCAAAAAATTCGATTTTTGAGCTGCCCAGGGTGAAAAACTGCATAAAGCAGGTTGTGTACCGGCCCATTCACTAGGCCATTATTGGTGGAAACAGGCATTTCGCGTCGTTGGCACGGGTTGGGACCTACCCTCGGAACGGCTAGAGACTGCAAAAAAACGTCCTTCTGTATCCTAGTAGGCATATACTGTCACAACATCCCCACTCACACCCCTCAGAGTGGGTACCACGGGGTCACTGAGGTCGCCAAAACCGCCAACATAGCAAAAATGGCTGAAAAGTGCATAAACTGCATCAGCGCTCGTCCCACTCCGCCCCATACAAACCCTATGGAGTCGGGACCCGGAAACACTTTTTCGGCTCAAAATCGAAAAAAACCAAAAGATTCGTGATTTTCGGCCCAAAAAAAGGGGGGGGTCTTTTTTTTCGACATTTTTGACCCCCCCCCCCTCCCTGAAAACCTCAAAAAAGTGGGTTTCAAGTGGGGGGGGTCTGGGGGGGTCTGGACCAAAAACTCATTGGGGGATGCATTTATTGGACAAAATAATGATTTTACAAGGGGTTAAACTAACAATTCAACCCCTTGGGGTAGGGTATGCGAATAGGCCCAAAAAGGCCCAAAATGGGGGGGTATGTGGTGTTTTCCCCTATATACGCCTGCCGGACTTTGATCTAACAACCTCTGCGAGGTGATTTCCCGCAACTGTACACAAGGCACAAACATTTGGGGGTGCTGAAAAGTTTTCTCTTTTTGAATGCCCCCTCCCCCCCCTCCCCCTGTCGCGGGGACTGAGAGCTACAGGAGTGCTTGATCACAGTGACAGTGGCTGGCAGGACAGACGGTTAGTACCCCCCCCCCCTTGTCCTTCCCCACCCCTTGTCCTTCCCCAGGGAGGGGGGGCGTCACTTGCTCAACCCAAAATCACCTCGAAGAGAGGTTGTTAGATCAAGCGCAGGCGCGGGCGTCATATACCCCCCTTTTTTGGGGTCATTCGCGTAGCATACCCCAAGGCATGATATTGGATGTCCAACCCCTTGTAAAATCATTATTTTGCCCAATAAGACCATCCCCCAATGGATTTTTTGATTCTGAGGCCTCTATCCCCTAAAACTGGATAACACTTTGTTGAGGGGGGGGGGGTGGGTGGGGGGGTGGGGGGGGTGGGGGGGGGGTCAAAAGTTTTCGCTCAGAAGGCTCCAAGCAGTGGGGAAGCAGGTTGCGGTCAGACAACCGCCGGTCCAATGGTAACGCAGCCGACATAAAGTTTTTGGTCGGCGGTTCGAACCCTGGTCGGCCGACTGTTGGCGGCGGCGGCGGCTCCGTCCGTTGTGACCTGACCAGGGTTCGAACCGCCGACCAAACAGTCTCGAGTTGGCTGCATTACCATTCGGTCACTGCATGATCTGGTCCGCATTGTCTCCCCACTGCTTGGGGCCGCGTCTGCCACTGACAAAAAACCCAAACTGTGTGTTTCTGTCTGACTGACTGCTGGCCTGGCTAAGGGACTGATTGGCTGACTGTCAACCTCTCTTCGAGGTGCACTGCCGAAGGCAATAGAATTTTTGGTTGCAGCTCACTGTGTTGTTGTGGCAAAACCACCACCCAACCGTGCTGCCCAAAGCATTCCAATGGAAACTGTTCAAGGTCAAGTGGAGCAGGACCAAGAAAATTTTACACCGAGGTGGTCAAGGAGTAGGTCTCTGTACATTGGCAGCCCTTTGAACGTATCTTATGCTGAAATCTTTCGTTTTATGCTGCAATTTCTGTGCCTGCAAATGTGTGTGTACGGTGGTAGTGCGGTTGCCCAGGGGGGGTGGGGGACCGTCACTTGGTGACCGCCCCCCAGGGGGTGGTGGGGCACCGTCTTCCCTGGGGTGGGGAAGGACAAGGGCCGCAATTGGACAAAGGGGGGGGGGGGGTAGTATGGCCCATGATGCCGACCCTGACATCTTTCGAGTTGCACTGACGATGTTTGATTGCAGATATGGATGCCAAAGGGACGGATGGATGCGCGGTATTCCATTTCGACTGTCCATAGCACATCTTTTCGGACATCAGAACTGATGCGGTGCGAACGATGACTGCGCCCTGTCGCGGGGGTCGCGGGGTCGCGGGCGCGCAGCAACGCAACCCCAACGCCAGAACGACAGTGGGCGTTGCTTCTGCCATTTCCAGTGCTTTTCCCGTTGGTCTCGCAAGGGCACCGACCGTGATCGTGCCCCAAACCGAATGTCTCCCACGCCCCGACTAACGTGCCTCTGCCCCGTGCCTGCGTCCCCGTGCCGCTGCCCCCCCGCCCCGTCCCTCCGCCCTGCGCCTCTCCCCCCGACAGCGCACCCCCCGTCCAAGTGGACCCCGACCGACACGGCCCCGGCCCCCCGGACCCGCGGGTACTGGCGGGTGCAGGTCGTGTACCGGGCGCCTGACGGGCACGGCAACGTCCTCACGCCGCGCCGGCTGCGGGCCATCCACGCGATCGAGCAGGCGCTGCAGGCCCATCCCCTGTACCAAGAGCAGGCGGCGCGCCTCCCCGGGCCCGATGGCCGCGCCGGCCCCGCGCCCCTGAACTCGCTCCTGAACTACCTCTGGCCGTCGGCGCGCGCGGCGTCGCTGGTGTACGACGGCCGCGGGCGCGACATGGCGGACGTCGCGGGGGTGCTGCGGGCCGTCCTCGCATGCCCACGGGCCTTTTGGTACGTCAGCCCCGACACCAGCGCCCAGGGCCTGCACTCCGCCTTCTTGCGGTCGGAGATTGTGTTCGGGGGCCCGCTCCCCGGGTACTCGTTGGAGGTGAGCGCGTGTGCGTCGTGCTGTGGTGGCGTCTCACGAGGGGAGGGGGAGGGGGTGGTCTGCGTTCCCCACGGGGGGGGGGGGGACTCTGCGGGTCCTAGGACGCCCCTCCTAGACCC